>OU342745.1:539628896-539850751 GCA_910589775.1 Avena eriantha
CACCATGTGGCTAGTGATGCTAGCATTGTATCTAGCCGTTTTGGTTTGAAAAATTCAAAAAATTAAACCTCAAACTCAAACACATGGAACCATTTGTGAAGCAAGTACCACCCACTATAATTTGAGACCTTCAATTTGCATGCTTGAGTGGTTGTACATCACATTGGGGCCACAGAACATCGGTTGTACCTCTCAGATGCTTTCACAATCTCTCGAAAGTCTCTAGTTAACCCAGTTTGACCAAAACTGGTGAATTTCATACAATAATGAGAAATTCTCAAAATCTATTCAAACCTTCGCAATCTGTGGCAAATATTTTGCATGAAAAATGAGAAAATTTGAAAAAATGCCCCCTAGCAGTCTACTCTCAAATGTGGTGTAGTTTGGTCAACCATCATGTCCGACTACTAGAAAGAGCCACTTGTGTAGCATGTTTTCAGCTAAAAATCTTCAAATGGACTCAAATTTGGCACAAGGGTGTATCACCAGCTGGCTAGTGATGCTAGCATTGTATCTAGCAATTTTGGTTTAAAAAATTAACACTCAAACTCAAAAACATGGAACCATTTGTGAAGCAAGTACCACAACTACAATTTGAGACCTTCGATTTGCATGCTTGAGTGGTTGTACATCGCATTGGGACCACAGAACAGCAGTCGTACCTTTCAGATGCTTTCGGAATCTGTCGAAGGTCTCTAGTCAACCCTGGTTTGACCAAAACTTATGAATTTCATAGAATAATGAGACATTCTCAAAATCTATTGAAACCTTCGAATTCGATCACTCAGTGGAAAATATTTTGCATGAAAAATAAGAAAATTTGAAAAAATGCCCCCCTAGCAGTCCACTCTCAAATGTGGTGTAGTTTGGTCAACCACCATGTCCGACTACCAGAAAGAGCCACTTGTGTACCATGTTTTCATCTACCAATCTTCAAATGGTCTCAAATTTGGTACAAGTGTATATCACCATGTGGCTAGTGATGCTAGCATTGTATCTAGCCGTTTTGGTTTGAAAAATTCAAAAAATTAAACCTCAAACTCAAAAACATGGAACCATTTGTGAAGCAAGTACCACCACTATAATTTGAGACCTTCAATGTGCATGCTTGAGTGGTTGTACATCCCATTGGGACCACAGAACAATAGTTGTACCTTTCAGATGCTTTCGCAATCTCTCGAAGTCCTCTGGTCAACCCCGGTTTCACCAAAACTTATGAATTTCATAGACTAATGAGAAATTCTCAAAATCTATTGAAACCAACGAATTTGATCAATCTGTGGCAAATACTTTGCATGAAAAATGAGAAAATTTGAAAAAATGTCCCCTAGCACTCTACTCTCAAATGTGGTGTAGTTTGGTCAACCACCATGTCCGACTACTAGAAAGAGCCACTTGTGTACCATGTTTTCATCTACCAATATTCAAATGGACTCAAATTTGGCACAAGGGTGTATCACCATGTGGCTAGTGATGCTAGCATTGTATCTAGCTATTTTGGTTTGAAAAATTCAAAAATTTAACCCTCAAACTCAAAAACATGGAACCATTTATGAAGCAAGTACCACAACTACAATTTGAGACCTTCAATTTGCATGCTTGAGTGGTTGTACATCACATTGGGACCACAGAACATCGGTTGTACCTCTCAGATGCTTTCACAATCTCTCGAAAGTCTCTAGTTAACCCCAGTTTGACCAAAACTGGTGAATTTCATACAATAATGAGAAATTCTCAAAATCTATTCAAACCTTCGCAATCCGTGGCAAATATTTTGCATGAAAAATGAGAAAATTTGAAAAAAATGTCCCCCTAGCAGTCTACTCTCAAATGTGGTGTAGTTTGGTCAACCATCATGTCCGACTACTAGAAAGAGCCACTTGTGTACCATGTTTTCATCTACCAATCTTCAAATGGACTCAAATTTGGCACAACAGTGTATCACCATGTGGCTAGTGATGCGAGCATTGTATCCAGCAGTTTTCGTTTGAAAAAATCCAAAATTTAACCCTCAAACTCAAAAACATGGAACCATTTGTGAATCACGTACCACAACTACAATTTGAGACCTTCAATTTGCATGCTTGAGTGGTTGTACATCCCATTGGGACCACAGAACAATAGTTGTACCTTTCAGATGCTTTCGCAATCTCTCGAAAGTCCTCTGTCAACCTCGGTTTCACCAAAACTTATGAATTTCATAGACTAATGAGAAATTACTCAAAATTTATTGAAACCAATCGAATTTGATCAATCTGTGGCAAATACTTTGCATGAAAAATGAGAAAATTTGAAAAAATGTCCCCTAGCAGCTCTACTCTCAAATGTGGTGTAGTTTGGTCAACCACCATGTCCGACTACTAGAAAGAGCCACTGTGTACCATGTTTTCATCTACCAATATTCAAATGGACTCAAATTTGGCACAAGGGTGTATCACCATGTGGATAGTGATGCTAGCATTGTATCTAGCTATTTTGGTTTGAAAAATTCAAAAATTAACCCTCAAACTCAAAAACATGGAACCATTTAGTGAAGCAAGTACCACAACTACAATTTGAGACCTTCAGATTTGCATGCTTGAGTGGTTGTACATCAGCATTGGGACCACAGAACAGCAAGTTGTACCTTTCAGATGCTTTCGCAATCTCTCGAAAGTCTCTAGTCAACCCCAGTTTGACCAAAACTTGTGAATTTCATAGAATAATGAGAAATTCTCAAAATCTATTAAAACCTTTGAATTTGATCACTCTATGGGAAATATTTTGCATGAAAAATGAGAAAATTTGAAAAAAGTCCCCCTAGCAGTCCTCTCTCAAATGTGGTGTAGTTTGGTCAACCATCATGTCCGACTACTAGAAAGAGCCACTTGTGTAGCAATGTTTTCATCTATCAATCTTGAAATTGTCAAATTTGGCACAATGGTTTATAACCATGTGGCTAGTGATGCCAGCATTGTATCCAGCAGTTTTGGTTTGAAAAATTAAAAAATTAACCCTCAAACTCAAAAACATGGAACCATTTGTGAAGCAAGTACCACAACTACAATTAGAGACCTTCAATTTGCATGCTTGAGTGGTTGTACATCAGCATTGGGACCACGGAACAACAGTTGTACATTTCAGATGCTTTCGCGATCTCTCGAAACTCTCTGGTTAACCCTGGTTTGACAAAACTTGTGAATTTCATCGAATAATGAGAAATTCCGAAAATCTATTCAAACCTTGGAATTTGCTCAATCTGTGGCAAATATTTCGCATGAAAAATGAGAAATTTGAAAAATGTCCCCCTAGCAGTCCACTCTCCAATGTGGTGTAGTTTGGTTAACCATCATGTCCACCTACTGGAAAGAGCCACTTGTGTACCATGTTTTCATCTACCAATCTTCAAATGGACTAAAATTTGGCACAACAGTGTATCACCATGTGGCTAGTGATGCCACCATTGTATCCAGTAGTTTTGGTTTGAAAAATTCAAAATTTTAACCCTCAAACTCAAAAACATGGAACCATTTGTGAATCACGTACCACAACTACAATTTGAGACCTTCAAGTTGCATGCTTGAGTGGTTGTACATCACATTGGAACCACAGAACAACAGTTGTACCTTTCAGATGCTTTCGCAATCTCTCGAAAGTCCCTAGGTCAACCTCGGTTTCACCAAAACTTATGAATTTCATAGAATAATGAGAAATTCTCAAAATCGATCTGAAACCTTACAATATTGATCACTATCTGTGGCAAATATTTGGCATGAAAAATGAGAAAATTTGAAAAAATGTCCCCCTAGCAGTCCACTCTCAAATGTGGTGTAGTTTGGTCAACCATCATGTCCGACTACTAGAAAGAGCCACTTGTGTACCATGTTTTCATCTAACAATCTTCAAATGGACTCAAATTTGGCACAAGGTGTATCACCATGTGGCTAGGTGATGCCTACCATTGTATCCAGCAGTTTGGTTTGAAAAATTCAAAAATTTAACCCTCAAACTCAAAAACATGGAACCATTTGTGAATCACGTACCACAACTAAAATTTGAGACCTTCAAGTTGCATGCTTGAGTGGTTGTACATCACATTGGAACCACAGAACAACTAGTTGTACCTTTCAGATGCTTTCGCAATCTCTCGAAAGTCTCTGGTCAACCCCGGTTTCACCAAAACTTGTGAATTTCATAGAATAATGAGAAATTCCCAAAATCTATTGAAACCTACGAATTTGACCAATCTGTGGCAAATATTTTGCATGAAAAATGAGAAAATTTGAAAAAATGTCCCCTAGCAGTCCACTCTCAAATGTGGTGTAGTTTGGTCAACCATCATGTCCGACTACTAGAAAGAGCCATTTGTGTACCATGTTTTCATCTACCAATCTTCAAATGGACTAAAATTTGGCACAACAGTGTATCACCATGTGGCTGGTGATGCCACCATTCTATCCAGCAGTTTTGGTTTGAAAAATTTCAAAATTTTAACCCTCAAACTCAAAAACATGGAACCATTTGTGAATCACGTACCACAACTAAAATTTGAGACCTTCAAGTTGCATGCTTGAGTGGTTGTACATCACATTGGAACCACAGAACAACAGTTGTACCTTTCAGATGCTTTCGCAATCTCTCCAAAGTCTCTGGTCAACCCCGGTTTCACCAAAACTTGTGAATTTCATAGAATAATGAGAAATTCTCAAAATCTATTGAAACCTACGAATTTGATCAATCTGTGGCAAATATTTTGCATGAAAAATGAGAAAATTTGAAAAAATGTCCCCTAGCAGTCCACTCTCAAATGTGGTGTAGTTTGGTCAACCATCATGTCCGACTACTAGAAAGAGCCACTTGTGTACCATATTTTCATCTACCAATATTCAAATGGACTCAAATTTGGCACAACGGTATATCATTATGTGGCTAGTGATGCCAGCATTGTATCTAGCAGTTTTGGTTTGAAAAATTCAAAAATTTAACCCTCAAACTCAAATACATGGAACTATTTGTGAAGCAAGTACCACAACTACAATTAGAGACCTTCAATTTGCATCCTTGAGTGGTTGTACATCACATTGGGACCACGGAACAACAGTTATACCTTTCAGATGCTTTCGCAATCCTTTGAAAGTCTCTGGTCAACCCCGGTTTGACCAATACTTGTGAATGTCATAGAATAATGAGAAATTCTCAAAATCTATTAAAACCTTCAAATTTGATCACTCTGTGGCAAATAATTAGCATGAAAATGAGAATATTTGAAAAATGTCCCCTAGCAGTCTACTCTCAAATGTGATGTAGTTTGGTCAACCATCATGTCTGACTACTAGAAAGAGCCACTTGTGTACCATGTTTTCATCTACCAATATTCAAATGGACTCAAATTTGGCACAATAGTGTATCACCATGTGGCTAGTCATGCGAGCATTGTATCCAGCAGTTTTGGTTTGAAAAAATTAAAATTTTAACCCTCAAACTCAAAAACATGGAACCATTTGTGAATCACGTACCACAACTACAATTTGAGACCTTCAATTTGCATGCTTGAGTGGTTGTACATCACATTGGGACCACGGAACAGCAGTTGTACCTTTCAGATGCTTTCGCAATCTCTCCAAAGTCCCTAGTCAACCTCGGTTTCACCAAAACTTATGAATTTCATAGAATAATGAGAAATTATCAAAATCGATTGAAACCTACGAATATTATCAATTTGTGGCAAATACTTGGCATGAAAAATGAGAAAATTTGAAAAAATGTCCCCTAGCAGTCTACTCTCAAATGTGGTGTAGTTTGATCAACCACCATGTCCGACTACTAGAAAGAGCCACTTGTGTACCATGTTTTCATCTACCAATATTCAAATGGACTCAAATTTGGCACAAGGGTGTATCACCATGTGGCTAGTGATGCTAGCATTGTATCTAGCCGTTTTGGTTTGAAAAATTCAAAAATTTAACCCTCAAACTAAAACATGGAACCATTTATGAAGCAAGTACCACAACTACAATTTGAGACCTTCAATTTGCATGCTTGAGTGGTTGTACATCACATTGGGACCACGGAACAACAGTTGTACCTTTCAGATGGTTTCACAATCTCTCGAAAGTCTCTGGTCAACCCCGGTTTGACCAAAACTTGTGAATTTCATAGAATAATGATAAATTCTCAAAATCTATAGAAACCTTCGAATTTGATCACTCTATGGGAAATATTTTGCATGAAAAACGAGAAAATTTGAAAAAAAGTCCCCCTAGCAGTCCTCTCTCAAATGTGGTGTAGTTTGGTCAACCATCATGTCCGACTACTAGAAAGAGCCACTTGTGTAGCATGTTTTCAGCTAAAAATCTTCAAATGGACTCAAATTTGGCACAAGGGTGTATCACCAGCTAGCTAGTGATGCTAGCATTGTATCTAGCCATTTTGGTTTAAAAAATTCAAAAAATTAACCCTCAAACTCAAAAACATGGAACCATTTGTGAAGCAAGTACAACAACTACAATTTGAGACCTTCAATTTGCATGCTTGAGTGGTTGTACATCGCATTGGGACCACAGAAAAACAGTTGTACCTTTCAGATGCTTTCGGAATCTTTCGTAAGTCTCTGGTCAACCCTGGTTTGACCAAAACTTGTGAATTTCATAGAATAATGAGAAATTCTCAAAATCTATCTAAACCTTCGAATTTGATCACTATGTGGCAAATATTTTGTATGAAAAATAAGAAAATTTGAAAAAATTCCCCCCTAGCAGTCCACTCACAAATGTGGTGTAGTTTGGTGAACCACCATGTCCGACTACTAGAAAGAGCCACTTGTGTACCATGTTTTCATCTACCAATATTCAAATGGACTCAAATTTGGCACAAGGGTGTATCACCATGTGGCTAGTGATGCTAGCATTGTATCTAGCCGTTTTGGTTTGAAAAATTCAAAAATTTAACCCTCAAACTCAAAAACATGGGACCATTTATGAAGCAAGTACCACAACTACAATTTGAGACCTTCAATTTGCATCCTTGAGTGGTTGTACATCACATTGGGACCACGGAACAACAGTTGTACCTTTCAGATGCTTTCGCAATCTCTCGAAAGTCTCTGGTCAACCCCGGTTTGACCAAAACTTGTGAATTTCATAGAATAATGAGAAATTCTCAAAATCTATAGAAACCTTCGAATTTGATCACTCTATGGGAAATATTTTGCATGAAAAACGAGAAAATTTGAAAAAAAGTCCCCCTAGCAGTCCTCTCTCAAATGTGGTGTAGTTTGGTCAACCATCATGTCCGACTACTAGAAAGAGCCACTTGTGTAGCATGTTTTCAGCTAAAAATCTTCAAATGGAGTCAAATTTGGCACAAGGGTGTATCACCAGCTGGCTAGTGATGCTAGCATTGTATCTAGCCATTTTGGTTTAAAAAATTCAAAAAATTAACCCTCAAACTCAAAAACATGGAACCATTTGTGAATCACGTACCACAACTACAATTTGAGACCTTCAATTTGCATGCTTGAGTGGTTGTACATCGCATTGGGACCACAGAACAACAGTTGTACCTTTCAGATGCTTTCGCAATCCTTTGAAAGTCTCTGGTCAACCCCGGTTTGACCAATACTTGTGAATGTCATAGAATAATGAGAAATTCTCAAAATCTATTAAAACCTTCAAATTTGATCACTCTGTGGCAAATAATTAGCATGAAAATGAGAATATTTGAAAAATGTCCCCTAGCAGTCTACTCTCAAATGTGATGTAGTTTGGTCAACCATCATGTCTGACTACTAGAAAGAGCCACTTGTGTACCATGTTTTCATCTACCAATCTTCAAATGGACTCAAATTTGACACAACAGTGTATCACCATGTGGCTAGTCATGCGAGCATTGTATCCAGCAGTTTTGGTTTGAAAAAATTAAAATTTTAACCCTCAAACTCAAAAACATGGAACCATTTGTGAATCACGTACCACAACTACAATTTGAGACCTTCAATTTGCATGCTTGAGTGGTTGTACATCACATTGGGACCACGGAACAACAGTTGTACCTTTCAGATGCTTTCGCAATCTCTCGAAAGTCCCTAGTCAACCTCGGTTTCACCAAAACTTATGAATTTCATAGAATAATGAGAAATTATCAAAATCGATTGAAACCTACGAATATTATCAATCTGGGGGAAATACTTTGCATGAAAAATGAGAAAATTTGAAAAAATGTCCCTAGTTTGAACAACAGTTGTACCTTTCAGATGCTTTCGCAATCTCTCGAAAGTCTCTGGTCAACCCCGGTTTGACCAAAACTTGTGAATTTCATAGAATAATGAGAAATTCTCAAAATCTATAGAAACCTTCGAATTTGATCACTCTATGGGAAATATTTTGCATGAAAAACGAGAAAATTTGAAAAAAGTCCCCCTAGCAGTCCTCTCTCAAATGTGGTGTAGTTTGGTCAACCATCATGTCCGACTACTAGAAAGAGCCACTTGTGTAGCATGTTTTCAGCTAAAAATCTTCAAATGGACTCAAATTTGGCACAAGGGTGTATCACCAGCTGGCTAGTGATGCTAGTATTGTATCTAGCCGTTTTGGTTTGAAAATTTCAAAAAATTTACCCTCAAACTCAAAAACATGGAACCATTTGGGAAGCAAGTACCACAACTATAATTTGAGACCTTCAATTTGCATGCTTGAGTGGTTGTACATCACATTGGAACCACAGAATAGTGGTTGTACCTTTCAGATGCTTTCGCGATCTCTCGAGAGTCTCTAGTTAACCCTGGTTTGACCAAAACTTGTGAATTTCATCGAATAAGGAGAAATTCCCAAAATCTATTCAAACCTTGGAATTTGGTCAATCTGTGGCAAATATTTTGCATGAAAAATGAGAAAATTTGAAAAATGTCCCCCTAACAGTCCACTATCAAATGTGGTGTAGTTTGGTCAACCATCATGTCCGACTACTAGAAAGAACCATTTGTGTACCATGTTTTCATCTACCAATCTTCAAATGGACTAAAATTTGGCACAACAATGTATCACCATGTGGCTAGTGATGCCACCATTGTATCCAGTAGTTTTGGTTTGAAAAATTCAAAATTTTAACCGTCAAACTCAAAAACATGGAACCATTTGTGAATCACGTACCACAACTACAATTTGAGACCTTCAAATTGCATGCTTGAGTGGTTGTACATCACATTGGAACCACAGAACAATAGTTGTACCTTTCAGATGCTTTCGCAATCTCTCGAAAGTCTCTGGCCAACCGCGGTTTCACCAAAATTTGTGAATTTCATAGAATAATGAGAAATTCTCAAAATCTATTGAAACCTACGAATTTGATCAATCTGTGGCAAATATTTTGCATGAAAAATAAGAAAATTTGAAAAAATGTCCCCTAGAAGTCCACTCTCAAATGTGGTGTAGTTTGGTCAACCATCATGTCCGACTACTAGAAAGAGCCACTTGTGTACCATATTTTCATCTACCAATATTCAAATGGACTCAAATTTGGCGCAACGGTGTATCACTATGTGGCTAGTGATGCCAGCATTGTATCTAGCAGTTTTGGTTTGAAAAATTCAAAAATTTAACCCTCAAACTCAAATACATGGAACAATTTGTGAAGCAAGTACCACAACTACAATTAGAGACCATCAATTTGCATGCTTGAGTGGTTGTGCATCACATTGGGACCACGGAACAGCAGTTGTACCTTTCAGATGCTTTCGCAATCTCTCGAAAGTCTCTGGTCAACCAGGGTTTACCAAAACTTGTGCATTTCATAGAATAATGAGAAATTCTCAAAATCTATTGAAACCTTCGAATTTAATCACTCTGTGGGAAATATTTTGCATGAAAAATGAGAAAAATTGAAAAAAAGTCCCCGTAGCAGTTCTCTCTCAAATGTGGTGTAGTTTGGTCAACCATCATGTCCGACTACTATAAAGAGCCACTTGTGTACAATGTTTTCATCTACCAATCTTGAAATGGTCAAATTTGGCACAATGATTTATCACCATGTGGCTAGTGATGCCGGCATTGTATCCAGCAGTTTTGGTTTGAAAAATTCAAAAAATTAACCCTCAAACTCAAAAACATGGAACCATTTGTGAAGCAAGTACCACAACTACAATTAGAGACCTTCGATTTGCATGCTTGAGTGGTTGTACATCACATTGGGACCACGGAACAACAGTTGTACATTTCAGATGCTTTCGAATCTCTCGAAAGTCTCTCGTCAACCTCGGTTTGACGAAAACTTGTGAATTTCATAGAATAATGAGAAATTTCCAAAATCTATTGAAACCTTCGAATTTGATCTCTCTGTGGCAAATACTTTGCATGAAAATGAGAAAATTGGAAAAAATGTCCCCTAGCAGTCTACTCTCAATTGTGGTGTAGTTTGGTCAACCATCATGTCCGACTACTAGAAAGAGCCACTTGTGTACCATGTTTTCATCTACCAATCTTCAAATGGACTCAAATTTGGCACAAGGGTGTATCACCAGGTGGCTAGTGATGCTAGCATTGTATCTAGCCATTTTGGTTTAAAAAATTCAAAATTTTAACCCTCAAACTCAAAAACATGGAACCATTTGTGAAGCAAGTAGCACAACTACAATTTTAGACCTTCAATTTGCATGCTTGAGTGGTTGTACATCACATTGGGACCACGGAACAGCAGTTGTACCTTTCAGATGCTTTCACAATCTCTCGAAAGTCTCTTGTCAACCCCGGTTTGACCAAAACTTGTGAATTTCATAGAATAATGAGAAATTCTCAAAATCTATTGAAAACTTCGAATTTGATCACTCTATGGAAAATATTTTGCATGAAAATGAGAAAATTTGAAAAATGTCCCCTTGCAGTCTACTCTCAAATGTGGTGTAGTTTGGTCAACCATCATGTCTGACTACTAGAAAGAGCCACTTGTGTACCTTGTTTTCATCTACCAATCTTCCAATGTACTCAAATTTGGCACAAGGGTGTATCACCAGGTCGCTAGTGATGCTAGCATTGTATCTAGCCATTTTGGTTTAAAAAATTCAAAAATTAACTCTCAAAATCAAAAACATGGAACCATTTGTGAAGCAAGTACCACAACTACAATTTGAGAACTTCAATTTGCATGCTTGAGTGGTTGTACATCGCATTGGGACCACAGAACAACCGTTGTACCTTTCAGATGCTTTCGGAATCTTTCGTAAGTCTCTGGTCAACGCCGGTTTGACCAAAACTTGTGAATTTCATAGAATAATGAGAAATTCTCAAAATCTATCAAAAACTTCGAATTTGATCACTATGTGGCAAATATTTTGCATGAAAAATAAGAAAATTTGAAAAAATGCCCCCTAGCAGTCCACTCTCAAAAGTGGTGTAGTCTGGTGAACCATCATGTCCGACTACTAGAAAGAGCCACTTGTGTACCATGTTTTCATATGCCAATATTCAAATGGACTCAAATTTGGCACAAGTGTATATCACCATGTGGCTAGTGATGCTAGCATTGTATCTAGCCGTTTTGGTTTGAAAATTTCAAAAAATTTACCCTCAAACTCAAAAACATGGAACCATTTGGGAAGCAATTACCACAACGATAATTTGAGACCTTCAATTTGCATGCTTGAGTGGTTGTACATCACATTGGAACCACAGAACAGTGTTTGTACCTTTAAGATGCTTTCGCGATCTCTCGAAAGTCTCTGGTTAACCATGGTTTGACCAAAACTTGTGAATTTCTTCGAATAATGAGAAATTCTCAAAATCTATTCAAACCTTGGAATTTGATCAATCTGTGGCAAATATATTGCATGAAAAATTAGAAAATTTGAAAAATGTCCCCCTAGCAGTCCACTCTCAAATGTGGTGTAGTTTGGTCAGCCATCATGCCCGACTACTAGAAAGAGCCATTTGTGTACCATGTTTTCATCTACCAATCTTCAAATGGACTAAAATTTGGCACAAGAGTGTATCACCATGTGGCTAGTGATGCCACCATTGTATCCAGCAGTTTTGGTTTGAAAAATTCAAAATTTTAACCCTCAAACTCAGAAACATGGAACCATTTGTGAATCACGTACCACAACTACAATTTGAGACCTTCAAGTTGCATGCTTGAGTGGTTGTACATCACATTGGAACCACAGAATAGCAGTTGTACCTTTCAGATGCTTTCGCAATCTCTCAAAAGTCTCTGGTCCACCCCGGTTTCACCAAAACTTGTGAATTTCATAGAATAATGAGAAATTCTCAAAATATATTGAAACCTACGAATTTGATCAATCTGTGGCAAATACTTTGCATGATAAATGAGAAAATTTGAAAAACATGTCACCTGGCAGTCTACTCTCAAATGTGGTGTAGTTTGGTCAACCACCATGTCCGGCTACTCTTAAGAGCCACTTCTGTACCATGTTTTCATCTACCAATATTCAAATGGACTCAAATTTGGCATAACGGTGTATCACCATGTGGCTAGTGATACTAGCATTGTATCTAGCCGTTTTGGTTTGAAAAATTCAAAAATTTAACCCTCAAACTCAAAAACATGGAACCATTTATAAAGCAAGTACCACAACTACAATTTGAGACCTTCAATTTGCATGCTTGAGTGGTTGTACATCACATTGGCACCACATAACAACAGTTGTACCTTTCAGATGCTTTTGCAATCTCTCGAAACTCTCTGGTCAACCCCGGTTTGACTTAAACTTGTGAATTTCATAGAATAATGAGAAATTCTCAAAATCTATTGAAACCTTCGAATTTGATCACTCTATGGAAAATATTTTGAATGAAACATGAGAAAATTTGAAAAAAATGTCGCCCTAGCAGTCTACTCTCAAATGTGGTGTAGTTTGGTCAATCATCATGTCCGACTACTAAAAAGAGCCACTTGTGTACCATGTTTTCATCTACCAAACTTCAAATGGAATCAAATTTGGCAGAACAGTGTATCACCATGTGGCTAGTGATGACAGCATTGTATCTAGTAGTTTTGGTTTCAAAAAATCAAAATTTTAACCCTCAAACTCAAAAAGATGGAACCCTTTGTGAATCAGGTACCACAACTACAATTTGAAACCTTCAATTTGCATGCTTGAGTGGTTGTACATCACATTGGGACCACATAACAGCAGTTGTACCTTTCAGATGCTTTCGCAATCTCTCGAAAGTCTCTCGTCAACCCCAGTTTCACCAAAACATGTGAATTTCATAGAATAATGAGATATTCTCAAAATCTATTGAAACCTACGAATTTGATCAATCTGTGGCAAATACTTTGCATGAAAAATAAGAAAATTTGAAAAAAAAGTCCCCCTAGCAGTCCTCTCTCAAATGTGGTGTAGTTTGGTCAACCATCATGTCCGACTACTAGAAAGAGCCACATGTGTACAATGTTTTCATCTACCAATCTCGCAATGGACTCAAATTTGGCACAATGGTTTATCACCATGTGTCTAGTGATGCAAGCATTGTATCCAGCAGTTTTGGTTTGAAAAATTCAAAATTTTAATCCTCAAACTCAAAAACATGGAACCATTTGTGAAGCAAGTACCACAACTACAATTAGAGACCTTCAATTTGCATGCTTGAGTGGTTGTATATCACATTGGGACCACGGAACGACAGTTGTACATTTCAGATGCTTTCGAATCTCTCGAAAGTCTCTCGTCAACCCCAGTTTCACCAAAACTTGTGAATTTCATAGAATAATGAGAAATTCTAAAAATCTATTGAAACCTACGAATTTGATCAACCTGTGGCAAATACTTTGCATGAAAAATGAGAAAATTTGAAAGAATGTCCCCTAGGAGTCTACTCTCAAATGTGGTGTAGTTTGGTCAACCACCATGTCCGACTACTAGAAAGAGCGACTTGTGTGCCATGTTTTCATCTACCAATATTCAAATGGACTCAAATTTGGCACAAGGGTGTATCACCATTTGGCTAGTGATGCTAGCATTGTATCTAGCCGTTTTGGTTTGAAAAATTCAAAAATTTAACCCTCAAACTCAAAAACATGGAACCATTTATGAAGCAAGTACCACAACTACAATTTGAGACCTTCAATTTGCATGCTTGAGTGGTTGTACATCACATTGGGACCACAGAACAACAGTTGTACCTTTCAGATGCTTTCGCAATCTCTCGAAAGTCTCTTGTCAACCCCGGTTTGACCAAAACTTGTGAATTTCATAGAATAATGAGAAATTCTCAAAATCTATTGAAACCTTCGAATTTGATTACTCTGTAGGAAATATTTTGCATGAAAAATGAGAAAATTTGAAAAAAAAGTCCCCCTAGCAGTCCTCTCTCAAATGTGGTGTAGTTTGGTCACCATCATGTCCGACTACTAGATAGAGCCACTTGTGTACAATGTTTTCATCTACCAATCTTGAAATGGACTCAAATTTGGCACAATGGTTTATCACCATGTGGCTAGTGATGCCAGCATTGTATCCAACAGTTTTGGTTTGAAAAATTCAAAATTTTAACCCTCAAACTCAAAAACATGGAACCATTTGTGAAGCAAGTATCACAAATACAATCAGAGACCTTCAAGTTGCATGCTTGAGTGGTTGTACATCACATTGGGACAATGGAACGACAGTTGTACATTTCAGATGCTTTCGAATCTCTCAAAAGTCTATCGTCAACCCCGGTTTGACCAAAACTTCACTACTGCAGAAAGGCTTATAGCCGCCAGATGGTTAGTGATAGGCAAAATTGTGTCTGTCACTAGTAAGTATTACTAGCGACAGGCAAGGATAAGCCTGTCACTAGTACAAAACACTAATGACGGGCTTATAAAATTAACTGTAACTAGCATATTTTGTACAGACCGGCTGAATAGAAAAAACGATTTAGTGACTGGCGTCTTCAAATGCCTGTCACACTATACAACTGAAACCCCTGTATACCGACACATTCCATCCACAAGTAATATTCGTTGCACGGTATCCATCTCTCATCACCTCTCCGCGCCTTTGCCAACACACTCTCCTCAAGGTTTTTAACAACTCTACATGCGTAGGTCCAACAAAAAATAATTTTGGAAAAAAAAGACGTGGCTTATAACTTCCCCATCCTAGTCGTATATTAGGAAAAATAATCTCTAAGTTATCGCTCCACGTCTCCACCTCGAGGATGCATCTCCTCCGATCTATGCAACCAGTCCCCGCGCCGCTGCCACCGCCAACCACCACGAGCCTACGACACTGCCGCAGATCTGCCTCTCCAGGACAACTCGCGTCCTATCCATGTAACCATACTGCAGCCGCCACCAACAACACGAGCCTGCAATGCTGCTGCAGATGATCCCCATTGATGTCGGAAGGAACCTAATAATGATGGTTCGCTTGCGATCACGATCTCACTAGACAGTATGGCGATATCTTCGATCGGCTATTGAGATGTCTTAAATTTTCGAAGTTTATCGGCTCGGTCACCTATTCTTTGTTTTTCTACAGATCTGGTTCGGTACTTCCCGTGCTGTCTGGTTTCTAATTGATTCTTGTGATGTCGGTCGCACCTCAATTGCGGCTACTCTCATCGGGACAAATGCCCATCGGCCACGCCATCACAAATTTCTCACTACCTGCCAAATATTTGTATGTGCCTATTTACTCTCGATCTGTTCAAATTTATATGTATGTGTATTTTGGCAGTGTAAGATTGTTACTTTTGTAATCTTTTTGGCAGCAAGGTCATCTTCTGATCCTGTACGTATAGTCTCTGAACTTCTACCTGAGCTCACAGGTTTTTCTTATTTGTCAGGAGTGTGAATATCGAGTATGTACATTACTCGCATGTTTTAGATGGATCAGCCTCTCTAAATGTTGGTACTAACATATGGTATGACTTATCCTGAGTTTGCAAATCTTAACTGTGTTTTTTCTTGTGATTTGTTTTCAATTTTTCATACATATCAGTTTCAAGCAGTTGATTACGGCATGTGCAGCTACAAGAAATTTACCGAATTACTTTCCTTGGCTAATTGTGTTGGAGCATAATTTATTCTTGTGGGGTTGTATGCCAACAATATATTCAGCTCCCAGAAAGATCAACTACAGAAACATGGATAACAACACAAGTGTTCTTATTAAGGAAGGTATGCATCTTAGGAAGATTAAAAAATTGATGTCATTTTAGTAAATATGATCTTATTCTTATTTTATTTTCAATCAGCAATGTACAGTGATAGTCATAGTTAGGAACATGGTACAGTTCAGAAGCAGAATAATGCGATGAATTAATTATTAAGGATGCTATGCATCTAAGGAAGGTTAAACAAAAAAATGATGTCATTTTAGTAAATATGATCTTACTCTTATTTGTTTTTCTATCAGCAGTGTACAGTGATAGTCATAGTCTGGAACATGGTACCGTTCAGAAACAGAATAATGTGACGAATTAATTATTTCATATTTGTGTTTATAAGAAATATTCAGCTCTCTTTCCTTGCACTTTGCAAATAAAACTTTCTCAATGAGATGGACACGCAACCATGGAAAAAGCTTCCCGCTATGGATCAGGTATGTAATAGGGTGGAACGACTATATATATTATCTTTGAAGAGCTTACAAAATCTGAACAAGAATGTTGCTCTTGCTACACTCCACAGTAATCTAAAATATAAAATTTATGGTGCAAAGTAGATCCAAGAAATTAATTGGTACATGGTGATGTTACATTATAGAAACCTCAAAAATTAAAAATATCTTCATACAAGAGGAGTATTTATCGCATGACCATCAACCTTTCTATGTTACTCCTCTTTAAAAGTTACTATCTTATTAACTTGATTTTTCTCTCTAACAGTGCATCACTTATATCATTCTTTTTGTGGTTGTAGGTTGCCAAGATAAACCGATGATAACGGGCTGAGATGTTGATAGCAATAGGGGGAATGTTGATACTATAAGATAGTTTGGCAATATGTGTTAGAATATTTAGTTCATAGTCAAATTTTAGAACAAAACATGTATATTCTCTGGAACTACTCTGAAACATTCATGAAAGTGCATTTAAATGTTCTATAACATCTTATTGTGTTATCTGAAATGTTTATCGAAAACACATTTAATTTTTTTATTATCGAAATTCAAACTAGTGACGGGCAAGATAATGGGCATGTCACTACAAAACCCCACGGATTTGCGGCTTTTGATCGCAACTAGTGACTTACATCTCTTTTTCTTGTCAATAGTATACACATACTAGTGACTGGCCTGCGGAAATGTTAGTCACTAGTGCACATACTAGTGACGGCCACTTGCCTGTCACTAGTAACCCCATACCAGTGACTAGTTATCAGTGACGGGCGCTTTGCCTGTCACTAATGGGCATTTTGTGCCTGTCATTGGTAGCCTATTCTGCAGTAGTGCGCTTTTGAATTTCATAGAATAATGAGAAATTACCAAAATCTATTGAAACCTTTGAATTTGATCACTCTGTGGCAAATACTTTGCATGAAAATGAGAAAATTTGAAAAAATGTCCCCTAGCAGTCTACTCTCAAATGTGATGTAGTTTGGTCAACCATCATGTCCGACTACTAGAAAGAGCCACTTCTGTACCATGTTTTCATCTACCAATATTCAAATGGACTCAAATTTGGCATAATGTTGCATCACCATGTGGCTAGTGATACTAGCATTGTATCTAGCCGTTTGGTTTGAAAAATTCAAAAATTTAACCCTCAAACTCAAAAACATGGAACCATTTATAAAGCAAGTACCACAACTACAATATGAGACCTTCAATTTGCATGCTTGAGTGGTTATACATCACATTGGGACCACAGAACAGCAGTTGTACCTTTCAGATGCTTTTGCAATCTCTCGAAAGTCTCTGGTCAACCCCGGTTTGACCAAAACTTGTGAATTTCATAGAATAATGAGAAATTTTCAAAATCTATAGAAACCTTCGAATTTGATCACTCTGTGAAAAATATTTTGAATGAAACATGAGAAAATTTGAAAAAAAAATGTCCCCCTAGCAGTCCACTCTCAAATGTGGTATAGTTTGGTCAACTATCATGTCCGACTACTAGAAAGAGCCACTTGTGTACCATGTTTTCATCTACCAATCTTCAAATGGACTCAAATTTGTCACAACAATGTATCACCATGTGGCTAGTGATAACAGCATTGTATCCAGTAGTTTTGGTTTGAAAAAATCAAAATTTTAACCCTCAATCTCTAAAACATGGAACCATTTGTGAATCACGTACCACAACTACAATTTGAAACCTTTAATTTGCATGCTTGAGTGGTTGTACATCATATTGGGACCCCAGAACAGCAGTTATACCTTTCAGATGCTTTCGCAATATCTCAAAAGTCTCTAGTCAACCCCAGTTTCACCAAAACTTGTGAATTTCATAGAATAATGAGAAATTCTCAAAATCTATTGAAACCTACGAATTTGATCAATCTGCGGCAAATACTTTGCATGATAAATGAGAAAATTTGAAAAAATGTCCCCTAGCAGTCTACTCTCAAATGTGGTGTATATTGGTCAACCACCATGTCCGACTACTAGAAAGAGCGACTTGTGTACCATGTTTTCATCTACCAATATTCAAATGGACTCAAATTTGGCACAAGGGTGTATCACCATGTGGCTAGTGATGCTAGCATTGTATCTAGCCGTTTTGGTTTGAAAATTCAAAAATTTAACCCTCAAACTCAAAAACATGGAACCATTTATGAAGCAAGTACCACAACTACAATTTGAAACCTTCAATTTGCATGCTTGACTGGTTGTACATCACATTGGGACCACAGAACAACAGTTGTACCTTTCAGATGCATTCGCTATCTCTCCGAAGTCTCTGGTCAACCCTAGTTTGACCAAAACTTGTCAATTTCATAGAATAATGAGAAATTCTCAAAATCTATTGAAACCTTCGAATTTGATCACTCTGTGGAAAATATATTTGCATGAAAAATGACAAAAATTTGAAAAAAAAGTCCCCCTAGCGGTCCTCTCTCAAATGTGGTGTAGTTTGGTCAACCATCATGTCCGACTACTAGAAAGAGCCACTTGTGTACAATGTTTTCATCTACCAATCTTGAAATGGACTCAAATTTGGCACAATGGTTTATCACCATGTGGCTAGTGATGCCAGCATTGTATCCAGCAGTTTTGGTTTGAAAAATGCAAAATGTTAATCCTCAAACTCAAAAACATGGAACCATTTCTGAAGCAAGTACCACAACTACAATTAGAGATATTCAATTTGCATGCTTGAGTGGTTGTACATCGCATTGAGACCACGGAACAGCAGTTGTACCTTTCAGATGCTTTTGCAATCTCTCAAAAGTTCTCTGGTCAACCCCGGTTTAACCAAAACTTGTGAATTTCATAGAATAATGAGAAATTCTGAAAATCTATTGAAACCTTTGAACTTGATGACTTTGTGGAAAATATTTTGAATGAAACATGAGAAAATTTGAAAAAAGAATGTCCCCCTCGCAGTCCACTCTCAAATGTGGTGTAGTTTGGTCAACCATCATGTCCGACTACTAGAAAGAGCCACTTGTGTACCATGTTTTCATCTACCAATCTTCAAATGGACTCAGATTTGGCACAACAGTGTATCACCATGTCGCTAGTGATGACAGCATTGTATCCAGTAGTTTTGGTTTGAAAAAATCAAAATTTTACCCCTCAAACTCAAAAACAAGGAACCATTTGTGAATCACGTACCACAACTACAATTTGAAACCTTCAATTTGCATGCTTGAGTGGTTGTACATCACATTGGGACCACAGAACAACAGTTGTACCTTTCAGATGCTTTCGCAATCTCTCGAAAGTCTCTGGTCAACCCCGGTTTCACCAAAACTTGTGAATTTCATAGAATAATGAGATATTCTCAAAATCTGTTGGAACCTACGAATTTGATTAATCTGTGGCAAATACTTTGCATAAAAAATGAGAAAATTTGAAAAAATGTCCCCTAGCAGTCTACACTCAAGTGTGGTGTAGTTTGGTCAACTGCCATGTCCGACTACTAGAAAGAGCGACTTGTGTACCATGTTTTCATCTAACAATATTCAAATGGACTCAAATTTGGCACAAGGGTGTATCACCATGTGGCTAGTATGCTAGCATTGTATCTAGCCGTTTTGGTTTGAAAAATTCAAAAATTTAACCCTCAAACTCAAAAACATGGAACCATTTATGAAGCAAGTACCACAACTACAATTTGAGACCTTCAATTTGCATGCTTGAGTGGTTGTATATCACACTGGGACCACAGAACAACAGTTGTACCTTTCAGATGCTTTCACAATCTCTCGAAAGTCTCTGGTCAACCTCGGTTTGACCAAAACTTGTGAATTTCATAGAATAATGAGAAATTCTCAAAATCTATTGAAACCTTCGAATTTGATCACTCTGAGGGGAAATATTTTGCATGAAAAATGAGAAAATTTGAAAAAAAGTCCCCCTAGCAGTCCTCCTCAAATGTGGTGTAGTTTTGTCAACCATCATGTCCGACTACTAGAAAGAGCCACTTGTGTACAATGTTTTCAACTACCAATCTTGAAATGGACTCAAATTTGGCACAATGGTTTATCACCATGTGGCTAGTGATGCCATCATTGTATCCAGCAGTTTTGGTCTGAAAATTTCAAAATTTTAACCCTCAAACTCAAAAACATGGAACCATTTGTGAAGCAAGTACCACAACTACAGTTAGAGGCCTTCAATTTGCATGCTTGAGTGGTTGTACATCACATTGGGACCACAGAACGACAGTTGTACATTTCAGATGCTTTCGAATCTCTCGAAAGTCTCTCGTCAACCCCGGTTTGACCAAAACTTGTGAATTTCATAGAATAATGAGAAATTACCAAAATCTTTTGAAACCTTTGAACTTGATCACTCTATGGCAAATACTTTGCATGAAAATGAGAAAATTTGAAAAATGTCCCCTAGCAGTCTACTCTCAAATGTGGTGTAGTTTGGTCAACCATCATGTCCGACTACTAGAAAGAGCCACTTGTGTACCATGTTTTCATCTACCAATCTTCAAATGGACTCAAATTTGGCACAATGGTTTATCACCATGTGGCTAGTGATGCCACCATTGTATCCAACAGTTTTGGTTTGAAAAATCAAAATTTTAACCCTCAAACTCAAAAACATGGAACCATTTGTGAATCACGTACCACAACTACAATTTGAGACCTTCAATTTGCATGCTTGAGTGGTTATACATCACATTGGAACCACAGAACAGCAGTTGTACCTTTCAGATGCTTTCGCAATCTCTCGAAAGTCTTTGGTCAACCCTGGTTTCACCAAAACTTTTGAATTTCATAGAATAATGAGAAATTCTCAAAATCAATTGAAACCTACAAATTTGATCAATCCGTGGCAAATATTTTGCATGATAAATGAGAAAATTTGAAAAACATGTCCCCTGGCAGTCTACTCTCAAATGTGGTGTAGTTTGGTCAACCACCATGTCCGACTACTAGAAAGAGCCACTTCTGTACCATGTTTTCATCTACCAATATTGAAATGGACTCAAATTTGGCATCAGGGTGTATCACCATGTGGCTAGTGATACTAGCATTGTATCTGGCCGTTTTGGTTTGAAAAATTCAAAAATTTAACCCTCAAACTCAAAAACATGGAACCATTTATAAAGGAAGTACCACAACTACAATTTGAGACCATCAATTTGCATGCTTGAGTGGTTGTACATCACATTGGGACCACAGAACATCAGTTGTACCTTTTAGATGCTTTTGCAATCTCTCGAAAGTCTCTGGTCAACCCCGGTTTGACCAAAACTTGTGAATTTCATAGAATAATGAGAAATTGTCAAAATCTATTGAAACCTTCAAATTTGATCACTCTGTGGAAAATGTTTTGAATGAAACATGAGAAAATTTGAAAAAAATATCCCCCTAGCAGTCCACTCTCAAATGTGGTATAGTTTGGTCAACCATCATGTCCGACTAATAGAAAGAGCCACTTGTGTATCATGTTTTCATCTACCAATCTTCAAATGGACTCAAATTTGGCACAACAGTGTATCACCATGTGGCCAGTGATGACAGCATTGTATCCAGTAGTTTTTGTTTGAAAAAATCAAAATTTTAACCCTCAAACTCAAAAACATGGAACCATTTGTGAATCACGTACCACAACTACAATTTGAAACCTTCAATTTGCATGCTTGAGTGGTTGTACATCACATTGGGACCACAGAACATCAGTTGTACCTTTCAGATGCTTTCGCAATCTCTCGAAAGTCTCTGGTCAACCCCGATTTCACCAAAACTTGTGAATTTCATAG
Organism: Avena eriantha; assembly: GCA_910589775.1. Classification (NCBI taxonomy): domain Eukaryota; kingdom Viridiplantae; phylum Streptophyta; class Magnoliopsida; order Poales; family Poaceae; genus Avena; species Avena eriantha. The sequence goes on from OU342745.1 coordinate 539,651,207, forward strand.
AATAATGAGAAATTCTCAAAATCTATTGGAACCTACGAATTTGATTAATCTGTGGCAAATACTTTGCATGAAAAATGAGAAAATTTGAAAAAATGTCCCCTAGCAGTCTACTCTCAAATGTGGTGTAGTTTGGTCAACTACCATGTCCGACTACTAGAAAGAGCGACTTGTGTACCATGTTTTCATCTAACAATATTCAAATGGACTCAAATTTGGCACAAGGGTGTATCACCATGTGGCTAGTGATGCTAGCATTGTATCTAGCCGTTTTGGTTTGAAAATTCAAAAATTTAACCCTCAAACTCAGAAACATGGAACCATTTATGAAGCAAGTACCACAACTAGAATTTGAAACCTTCAATTTGCATGCTTGAGTGGTTGTACATCACATTGGGACCACAGAACAACAGTTGTACCATTCAGATGCTTTCGCAATCTCTCCAAAGTCTCTAGTCAACCCTGGTTTGACCAAAACTTGTCAATTTCATAGAATAATGAGAAATTGTCAAATATATTGAAACCTTCGAATTTGATCACTCTATGGAAAATATTTTGCGTGAAAAATGAGAAAATTTGAAAAAAAAGTCCCCCTATCGGTCCTCTCTCAAATGTGGTGTAGTTTGGTCAACCATCATGTCCGACTACGAGAAAGAGCCACTTGTGTACAATGTTTTCATCTACCATTCTTGAAATGGACTCAAATTTGTCACAATGGTTTATCACCATGTGGCTAGTGATGCCAGCATTGTATCCAGCAGTTTTGGTTTGAAAAATGCAAAATGTTAATCCTCAAACTCTAAAACATGGAACCATTTCTGAAGCAAGTACCACAACTACAATTAGAGATATTCAATTTGCATGCTTGAGTGGTTGTACATCACATTGGGTCCACGGAACAGCAGTTGTACCTTTCAGATGCTTTTGCAATCTCTCGAAAGTCTCTGGTCAACCCCGGTTTGACCAAAACTTGTGAATTTCATAGAATAATGAGAAATTCTGAAAATCTATTGAAACCTTTGAACTGGATGACTCTGTGGAAAATATTTTGAATGAAACATGAGAAAATTTGAAACAAAATGTCCCCCTAGCAGTGCACTCTCAAATGTGGTGTAGTTTGGTCAACCATCATGTCCGACTACTAGAAAGAGCCACTTGTGTACCATGTTTTCATCTACCAATCTTCAAATGGACTCAAATTTGGCACAACAGTGTATCACCATGTCGCTAGTGATGACAGCATTGTATCTAGTAGTTTTGGTTTGAAAAAATCAAAATTTTACCCCTCAAACTCAAAAACAAGGAACCATTTGTGAATCACGTACCACAACTAAAATTTGAAACCTTCAATTTGCATGCTTGAGTGGTTGTACATCACATTGGGACCACAGAACAACAGTTGTACCTTTCAGATGCTTTCGCAATCTCTCGAAAGTCTCTGGTCAACCCCGGTTTCACCAAAACTTGTGAATTTCATAGAATAATGAGAAATTCTCAAAATCTATTGGAACCTACGAATTTGATTAATCTGTGGCAAATACTTTGCATGAAAAATGAGAAAATTTGAAAAAATGTCCCCTAGCAGTCTACACTCAAATGTGGTGTAGTTTGGTCAACTACCATGTCCGACTACTAGAAAGAGCGACTTGTGTACCATGTTTTCATCTAACAATATTCAAATGGACTCAAATTTGTCACAAGGGTGTATCACCATGTGGCTAGTGATGCTAGCATTGTATCTAGCCGTTTTGGTTTGAAAAATTCAAAAATTTAACCCTCAAACTCAAAAACATGGAACCATTTATGAAGCAAGTACCACAACTACAATTTGAGACCTTCAATTTGCATGCTTGAGTGGTTGTTTATCACACTGGGACCACAGAACAACAGTTGTACCTTTCAGATGCTTTCACAAACTCTCAAAAGTCTCTGGTCAACCTCGGTTTGACCAAAACTTGTGAATTTCATAGAATAATGAGAAATTCTCAAAATCTATTGAAACCTTCGAATTTGATCACTCTGAGGGGAAATATTTTGCATGAAAAATGAGAAAATTTGAAAAAAAGTCCCCCTAGCAGTCCTCCTCAAATGTGGTGTAGTTTTGTCAACCATCATGTCCGACTACTAGAAAGAGCCACTTGTGTACCATGTTTTCATCTACCAATCTTCAAATGGACTCAAATTTGGCACAATGGTTTATCACCATGTGGCTAGTCATGCCAGCATTGTATCCAACAGTTTTGGTTTGAAAAATTCAAAATTTTAACCCCCAAACTCAAAAACATGGAACCATTTGTGAATCACGTACCGCAACTACAATTTGAGACCTTCGAGTTGCATGCTTGAGTGGTTATACATCACATTGGAACCACAGAACAGCAGTTGTACCTTTCAGATGCTTTCGCAATCTCTCGAAAGTCTCTGGTCAACCCTGGTTTCACCAAAACTTTTGAATTTCATAGAATAATGAGAAATTCTCAAAATCAATTGAAACCTACAAATTCGATCAATCTGTGGCAAATACTTTGCATGATAAATGAGAAAATTTGAAAAACATGTCCCCTGGCAGTCTACTCTCAAATGTGGTGTAGTTTGGTCAACCACCATGTCCGACTACTAGAAAGAGCCACTTCTGTACCATGTTTTCATCTACCAATATTGAAATGGACTCAAATTTGGCATAAGGGTGTATCACCATGTGGCTAGTGATACTAGCATTGTATCTGGCCGTTTTGGTTTGAATAATTCAAAAATTTAACCCTCAAACTCAAAAACATGGAACCATTTATAAAGGAAGTACCACAACTACAATTTGAGACCATCAATTTGCATGCTTGAGTGGTTGTACATCACATTGGGACCACAGAACATCAGTTGTACCTTTTAGATGCTTTTGCAATCTCTCGAAAGTCTCTGGTCAACCCCGGTTTGACCAAAACTTGTGAATTTCATAGAATAATGAGAAATTCTCAAAATCTATTGAAACCTTCAAATTTGATCACTCTGTGGAAAATATTTTGAATGAAACATGAGAAAATTTGAAAAAAATATCCCCCTAGCAGTCCACTCTCAAATGTGGTATAGTTTGGTCAACCATCATGTCCGACTAATAGAAAGAGCCACTTGTGTATCATGTTTTCATCTACCAATCTTCAAATAGACTCAAATTTGGCACAACAGTGTATCACCATGTGGCTAGTGATGACAGCATTGTATCCAGTAGTTTTGGTTTGAAAAAATCAAAATTTTAACCTTCAAACTCAAAAACATGGAACCATTTGTGAATCACGTACCACAACTACAATTTGAAACCTTCAATTTGCATGCTTGAGTGGTTGTACATCACATTGGGACCACAGAACATCAGTTGTACCTTTCAGATGCTTTCGCAATCTCTCTAAAGTCTCTGGTCAACCCCGGTTTCACCAAAACTTGTGAATTTCATAGAATAATGAGAAATTCTCAAAATCTATTGGAACCTACGAATTTGATTAATCGGTGGCAAATACTTTGCATGAAAAATGAGAAAATTTGAAAAAATGTCCCCTAGCAGTCTACTCTCAAATGTGGTGTAGTTTGCTCAACCACCATGTCGGACTACTAGAAAGAGCCACTTGTTTATCATGTTTTCATCTACTAATATTCAAATGGACTCAAATTTGGCACAAGGGTGTATCACCATGTGGCTAGTGATGCTAGCATTGTATCTAGCCATTTTGGTTTGAAAAATTCAAAAATTTAACCTTCAAACTGAAAAACATGGAACCATTTATGAATCAAGTACCACAACTACAATTCGAGACCTTTAATTTGCATGCTTGAGTGCTTGTACATCACATTGGGACCACAGAACAGCAGTTGTACCTTTCAGATGCTTTCGCAATCTCTCGCAAGTCTCTGGTCAACCCCGGTTTGACAAAAACTTATGAATTTAACAGAATAATGAGAAATTCTCAAAATCTATTGAAACCTTCAAATTTGATCACTCTGTGGCAAATATTTTGCATGAAAAATGAGAAAACTTGAAAAAAATGTCCCCCTAGCAATCCACTCTCAAATGTGGTGTAGTTTGGTCAACCATAATGTCCGACTACTAGAAAGAGCCACTTGTGTACAATGTTTTCATCTACCAATCTTGAAATGGACTCAAATTTGGCACAATAGTTTATCACCATGTGGCTAGTGATGCCAGCATTGTATCCAGAAGTTTTGGTTTGAAAAATTCAAAATTTTAACCCTCAAACTCAAAAACATGGAACCATTTGTGAAGCAAGTACCACAACTACAATTAGAGACCTTCAATTTGCATGCTTGAGTGGTTGTACATCACATTGGGACCACAGAACGACAGTTGTACATTTCCGATGCTTTCGAATCTCTCGAAAGTCTCTTGTCAACCCCGGTTTGACCAAAACTTGTGAATTTCATAGAATAATGAGAAATTACTAAAACCTTTTGAAACCTTTGAACTTGATCACTCTATGGCAAATACTTTGCATGAAAATGAGAAAATTTGAAAAATGTCCCCTAGCAGTCTACCCTCAAATGTGGTGTAGTTTGGTCAACCATCATGTCCGACTACTAGAAAGAGCCACTTGTGTACCATGTTTTCATCTACCAATCTTCAAATGGACTCAAATTTGGCACAATGGTTTATCACCATGTGGCTAGTGATGCCAGCATTGTATCCAGCAGTTTTGGTTTGAAAAATTCAAAATTTTAACCCTCAAACTCAAAAACATGTAACCATTTGTGAATCATGTACCGCAAACTACAATTTGAGACCTTCGAGTTGCATGCTTGAGTGGTTATACATCACATTGGAACCACAGAACAGCAGTTGTACCTTTCAGATGCTTTCGCAATCTCTCGAAAGTCTCTGGTCAACCCTGGTTTCACCGAAACTTTTGAATTTCATAGAATAATGAGAAATTCTCAAAATCTATTGAAACCTACAAATTTGATCAATCTGTGGCAAATACTTTGCATGATAAATGAGAAAATTTGAAAAACATGTCCCCTGGCAGTCTACTCTCAAATGTGGTGTAGTTTGGTCAACCACCATGTCCGACTACTAGAAAGAGCCACTTCTGTACCATGTTTTCATCTACCAATATTGAAATGGACTCAAATTTGGCATAAGGGTGTATCACCATGTGGCTAGTGATACTAGCATTGTATCTGGCCGTTTTGGTTTGAAAAATTCAAAAATTTAACCCTCAAACTCAAAAACATGGAACCATTTATAAAGGAAGTACCACAACTACAATTTGAGACCTTCAATTTGCATGCTTGAGTGGTTGTACATCACATTGGGACCACAGAACATCAGTTGTACCTTTCAGATGCTTTTGCAATCTCTCGAAAGTCTCTGGTAAACCCCGGTTTCACCAAAAATTGTGAATTTCATAGAATAATGAGAAATTCTCAAAATCTATTGAAACCTTCGAATTTGATCACTCTGTGGAAAATATTTTGAATGAAACATGAGAAAATTTGAAAAAAAATGTCCCCCTAGCAGTCCACTCTCAAATGTGGTGTAGTTTGGTCAACCATCATGTCCGACTACTAGAAAGAGCCACTTATGTATCATGTTTTCGTCTACCAATCTTCAAATGGACTCAAATTTTGCACAACAGTGTATCATCATGTGGCTAGTGATGACAACATTGTATCCAGTAGTTTTGGTTTGAAAAAATCAAAATTTTAACCTTCAAACTGAAAAACATGGAACCATTTATGAATCAAGTACCACAACTACAATTTGAGACCTTCAATTTGCATGCTTGAGTGCTTCTACATCACATTGGGACCACAGAACAGCAGTTGTACCTTTCAGATGCTTTCACAATGTCTCGAAAGTCTCTAGTCAACCTCGGTTTGACCAAAGCTTGTGAATTTCATAGAATAATGAGAAATTCTCAAAATCTATTGAAACCTTTGAATTTGATCACTCTGTGGGAAATATTTTGCATGAAAAATGAGAAATTTTGAAAAAAAGTCCCCTAGCAGTCCACTCTCAAATGTGGTGTAGTTTTGTCAACCATCATGTCCGACTACTAGAAAGAGCCACTTGTGTACAACGTTTTCATCTACCAATCTTTAAATGGACTCTAATTTGGCACAATGGTTTATCAATATGTGGCTAGTGATGCCATCATTGTATCCAGCAGTTTTGGTTTGAAAAATTCAAAATATTAACCCTCAAACTCAAAAACATGGAACCATTTGTGAAGCAAGTACCACAACTACAATTAGAGCCCTTCAATTTGCATGCTTGAGTGGTTGTACATCACATTGGGACCACAGAACGACAGTTGTACATTTCAGATGCTTTCGAATCTCTCGAAAGTTTCTCGTCAACCCCGGTTTGACCAAAACTTGTGAATTTCATAGAATAATGAGAAATTACCAAAATCTTTTGAAACCTTTGAACTTGATCACTCTATGGAAAATACTTTGCATGAAAATGAGAAAATTTGAAAAATGTGCCCTAGCAGTCTACTCTCAAATGTGGTGTAGTTTGGTCAACCATCATGTCCGACTACTAGAAAGAGCCACTTGTGTACCATGTTTTCATCTACCAATCTTCAAATGGACTCAAATTTGGCACAATGGTTTATCACCATGTGGCTAGTGATGCCAGCATTGTATCCAGCAGTTTTGGTTTGAAAAATTCAAAATTTTAACCTCAAACTCAAAAACATGGAACCATTTGTGAATCACGTACCGCAACTACAATTTGAGACCTTCGAGTTGCATGCTTGAGTGGTTATACATCACATTGGAACCACAGAACAGCAGTTGTACCTTTCAGATGCTTTCGCAATCTCTCGAAAGTCTCTGGTCAACCCTGGTTTCACCGAAACTTTTGAATTTCATACAATAATGAGAAATTCTCAAAATCAATTGAAACCTACAAATTTGATCAATCTGTGGCAAAAAATTTGCATGATAAATGAGAAAATTTGAAAAACATGTCCCCTGGCAGTCTACTCTCAAATGTGGTGTAGTTTGGTCAACCACCATGTCCGACTACTAGAAAGAGCCACTTTTGTACCATGTTTTCATCTACCAATATTGAAATGGACTCAAATTTGGCATAAGGGTGTATCACCATGTGGCTAGTGATACTAGCATTGTATCTGGCCGTTTTGGTTTAAAAAATTCAAAAATTTAACCCTCAAACTCAAAAACATGGAACCATTTATAAAGGAAGTACCACAACTACAATTTGAGACCATCAGTTTGCATCCTTGAGTGGTTGTACATCACATAGGGACCACAGAACATCAGTTGTACCTTTCAGATGCTTTTGCAATCTCTCTAAAGTCTCTGGTCAACCCCGGTTTGACCAAAACTTATGAATTTCATATCATAATGAGAAATTCTCAAAATCTATTGAAACCTTCGAATTTGATCACTCTGTGGAAAATATTTTGAATGAAACATGAGAAAATTTGAAAAAAATGTCCCCCTAGCAGTCCACTCTCAAATGTGGTGTAGTTTGGTCAACCATCATGTCCGACTACTAGAAAGAGGCACTTGTGTATCATGTTTTCATCTACCAATCTTCAAATGGACTCAAATTTGGCACAACAGTGTATCACCATGTGGCTAGTGATGACAGCATTGTATCCAGTAGTTTTTGTTTGAAAAAAACAAAATTTTAACCCTCAAACTCAAAAACATGGAACCATCTGTGAATCACGTACCACAACTACAATTTGAAAACTTCAATTTGCATGCTTGAGTGGTTGTACATCACATTGGGACCACAGAACAGCAGTTGTACCTTTCAGATGCTTTCGCAATCTCTCTAAAGTCTCTAGTCAACCCCGGTTTCACCAAAACTTGTGAATTTCATAGAATAATGAGAAATTCTCAAACTCTATTGAAACCTACGAATTTGATCAATCTCTGGAAAATACTTTGCCTAAAAATTGAGAAAATTTGAAAAAAAATGTCCCCTAGCAGTCTACTCTCAAATGTGGTGTAGTTTGCTCAACCACCATGTCGGACTACTAGAAAGAGCCACTTGTTTATCATGTTTTCATCTACTAATATTCAAATGGACTCAAATTTGGTACAAGGGTGTATCACCATGCGGCTAGTGATGCTAGCATTGTATCTAGCCATTTTGGTTTGAAAAATTCAAAAATTTAACCTTCAAACTGAAAAACATGGAACCATTTATGAATCAAGTACCACAACTACAATTTGAGACCTTCAATTTGCATGCTTGAGTGCTTGTACATCACATTGGGACCACAGAACAGCAGTTGTACCTTTCAGATGCTTTCGCAATCTCCCGCAAGTCTCTCGTCAACACCGGTTTGACCAAAACTTATGAATTTAACAGAATAACTCAAATTTGGACCAAGGGTGTATCACCATGTAGCTAGTGATGCTAGCATTGTACCTAGCCATTTTGGTTTGAAAAATTCAAAAATTTAACCTTCAAACTGAAAAACATGGAACCATTTATGAATCAAGTACCACAACTACAATTCGAGACCTTCAATTTGCATGCTTGAGTGCTTGTACATCACATTGGGACCACAGAACAGCAGTTGTACCTTTCAGATGCTTTCGCAATCTCTCGCAAGTCTCTGGTCAACAAGGTTTGACAAAAACTTATGAATTTAACAGAATAATGAGAAATTCTCAAAATCTATTGAAACCTTCAAATTTGATCACTCTGTGGCAAATATTTTGCATGAAAAATGAGAAAACTTGAAAAAAATGTCCCCCTAGCAATCCACTCTCAAATGTGGTGTAGTTTGGTCAACCATCATGTCCGACTACTAGAAAGAGCCACTTGTGTACAATGTTTTCATCTACCAATCTTGAAATGGACTCAAATTTGGCACAATAGTTTATCACCATGTGGCTAGTGATGCTAGCATTGTATCCAGCAGTTTTGGTTTGAAAAATTCAAAATTTTAACCCTCAAACTCAAAAACATGGAACCATTTGTGAAGCAAGTACCACAACTACAATTAGAGACCTTCAATTTGCATGCTTGAGTGGTTGTACATCACATTGGGACCAGAGAACGACAGTTGTACATTTCAAATGCTTTCGAATCTCTCGAAAGTCTCTTGTCAACCCCGGTTTGACCAAAACTTGTGAATTTCATAGAATAATGAGAAATTACTAAAATCTTTTGAAACCTTTGAACTTGATCACTCTGTGGCAAATACTTTGCATGAAAATGAGAAAATTTGAATAATGTCCCCTAGCAGTCTACCCTCAAATGTGGTGTAGTTTGGTCAACCATCATGTCCGACTACTAGAAAGAGCCACTTGTGTACCATGTTTTCATCTACCAATCTTCAAATGGACTCAAATTTGGCACAAGTGTTTATCACCATGTGGCTAGTGATGCCAGCATTGTATCCATCAGTTTTGGTTTGAAAAATTCAAAATTTTAACCCTCAAACTCAAAAACATGTAACCATTTGTGAATCACGTACCGCAAAATACAATTTGAGACCTTCGAGTTGCATGCTTGAGTGGTTATACATCACATTGGAACCACAGAACAACAGTTGTACCTTTCAGATGCTTTCGCAATCTCTCGAAAGTCTCTGGTCAACCCTGGTTTCACCGAAACTTTTGAATTTCATAGAATAATGAGAAATTCTCAAAATCTATTGAAACCTACAAATTTGATCAATCTGTGGCAAATACTTTGCATGATAAATGAGAAAATTTGAAAAACATGTCCCCTGGCAGTCTACTCTCAAATGTGGTGTAGTTTGGTCAACCACCATATCCGACTACTAGAAAGAGCCACTTCTGTACCATGTTTTCATCTACCAATATTGAAATGGACTCAAATTTGGCATAAGGGTGTATCACCATGTGGCTAGTGATACTAGCATTGTATCTGGCCGTTTTGGTTTGAAAAATTCAAAAATTTAACCCTCAAACTCAAAAACATGGAACCATTTATAAAGGAAGTACCACAACTACAATTTGAGACCTTCAATTTGCATGCTTGAGTGGTTGTACATCACATTGGGACCACAGAACATCAGTTGTACCTTTCAGATGCTTTTGCAATCTCTCGAAAGTCTCTGGTAAACCCCGGTTTGACCAAAACTTGTGAATTTCATAGAATAATGAGAAATTCTAAAAATCTATCAAAACCTTCGAATTTGATCACTATGTGGCAAATATTTTGCATGAAACATGAGAAAATTTGAAAAAAATGTCCCCCTAGCAGTCCACTCTCAAATGTGGTGTAGTTTGGTCAACCATAATGTCCGACTACTAGAAAGAGCCACTTATGTATCATGTTTTCATCTACCAATCTTCAAATGGACTCAAATTTGGCACAACAGTGTATCATCATGTGGCTAGTGATGACAGCATTGTATCCAGTAGTTTTGGTTTGAAAAAATCAAAATTTTAACCTTCAAACTGAAAAACATGGAACCATTTATGAATCAAGTACCACAACTACAATTTGAGACCTTGAATTTGCATGCTTGAGTGCTTGTACATCACATTGGGACCAGAGAACAGCAGTTGTACCTTTCAGATGCTTTCGCAATCTCTCGCAAGTCTCTGGTCAACCCCGGTTTGACAAAAACTTATGAATTTAACCGAATAATGAGAAATTCTCAAACTCTATTGAAACCTACGAATTTGATCAATCTGTGGAAAATACTTTGCATGAAAAATGAGAAAATTTGAAAAAAAATGTCCCCTAGCAGTCTACTCTCAAATGTGGTGTAGTTTGCTCAACCACCATGTCGGACTACTAGAAAGAGCCACTTGTGTATCATGTTTTCATCTACAAATATTCAAATGGACTCAAATTTGGCACAAGGGTGTATCACCATGTGGCTAGGGATGCTATCATTGTATCTAGCCATTTTGGTTTGAAAAATTCAAAAATTTAACCTTCAAACTGAAAAACATGGAACCATTTATGAATGAAGTACCACAACTACAATTTGAGACCTTCAATTTGCATGCTTGAGTGCTTGTACATCACATTGGGACCACAGAACAGCAGTTGTACCTTTCAGATGCTTTCGCAATCTCTCGCAAGTCTCTAGTCAACCCCGGTTTCACCAAAACTTGTGAATTTCATAGAATAATGAGAAATTCTCAAAATCTATTGGAACCTACGAATTTGATTAATCTGTGGGAAATATTTTGCACGAAAAATGAGAAAATTTGAAAAAAGTCCCCCTAGCAGTCCAAACTCAAATGTGGTGTAGTTTGGTTAACCATCATGTCAGACTACTGGAAAGAGCCTCTTGGGTACAATGTTTTCATCTACCAATTTTGAAATGGACTCAAAGTTGGCACAATGGTTTATCACCATGTGGCTAGTGATGCCAGCATTGTATCCAGCAGTTTTGGTTTGAAAAATTCAAAATTTTAACCCTCAAACTCAAAAACTTGGAACCATTTGTGAAGCAAGTGTCACAACTACAATTAGAGACCTTCAATTTGCATGATTGACTTGTTGTACATCACATTGGGACCACGGAACGACAGTTGTACATTTCAGATGCTTTTGAGTGGTTGTATATCACATTGGGACCACAGAACAGCGGTTGTACCTTTCAGATGCTTTCACAATCTCTCGGAAGTCTCTAGTTAACCCAGTTTGACCAAAACTTCTGAATTTCATAGAATAATGAGAAATTCTCAAAATCTATTCAAACCTTCGAATTTGATCAATCGGTGGCAAATATTTCGCATGAAAAATGAGAAAATTTGAAAAATGACCCCCTAATAGTCCACTCTCAAATGTGGTGTAGTTTGGTGAACCATGATCTCCGATTACTAGAAAGAGCCACCTGTGTACCATGTTTTCATCTACCAATCTTCAAATGGACTCAAATTTGGCACAAGTGTATATCACCATGTGGCTAGTCATGCTAGCATTGTATCTAGCTGTTTTGGTTTGAAAATTTCAAAAATTTAACCCTCAAACTCAAAAACATTGAACCATTTGTGAAGCAAGTACCACAACTACAATTTGAGACCTTCGATTTGCATGCTTGAGTGGTTGTACATCGCATTGGGACCACAGAACAACTGTTGTACCTTTCAGATGCTTTCGCAATCTCTGGAAAGTCACTGGTCAACTCCGGTTTGACCAAAACTTATGAATTTCATAGAATAAGGAGACATTCTCAAAATGTATTGAAACCTTCGAATTTGATCGCTTTGTGGTAAATATTTTGCAAGAAAAATAAGAAAATTTGAAAAAATACCCCCTAGCAGTCCACTCTCAAATGTGGTGTAGTTTGGTCAACCACCATGTCCGACTACTAGAAAGAGTCACTTGTGTACCATGTTTTCATCTACCAATCTTGAAATGGTCTCAAATTTGGCACAAGTGTATATCACCATGTGGCTAGTTATGCTAGCATTGTATCTAGCCGTTTTGGTTTGAAAAATTCAAAAAATTAACCCTCAAACTCAAAAACATGGAACCATTTGTGAAGCAAGTCCCACAACTATAATTTGAGAATTTCATTTGCATGCTTGAGTGGTTGTATATCACATTGGGACCACAGAACAGCGGTTGTACCTTTTAGATGCTTTCACAATCTCTCGGAAGTCTCTAGTTAACCCCGGTTTGACCAAAACTTGTGAATTTCATAGAGTAATGAGAAATTCTCAAAATCTATTCAAACCTTCGAATTTGATCAATCTGTGGCAAATATTTCGCATGAAAAATGAGAAAATTTGAAAAATGACCCCCTACTACTCCACTCTCATATGTGGTGTAGTTTGGTCAACCATCATGTCTGACTACTAGAAAGAGCCACTTGTGTACCATGTTTTCATCTACCAATCTTCAAATAGACACAAATTTGGCACAACTGTGTATCACCATGTGGCTAGTGATGCCAGCATTGTATCCAGCAGTTTTGGTATGAAAAAATCAAAATTTTAACCCTCAAACTCAAAAACACGAACCATTTGTGAATCACGTACCACAACTACAATTTGAGACCTTCAATTTACATGCTTGAGTGGGTGTACATCACATTGGGACCAGAGAACAGCAGTTGTACCTTTCATATGCTTTCACAATCTCTCGAATGTCTCTGGTCAACCCCGGTTTCACCAAAACTTGTGAATTTCATAGAATAATGAGAAATTCTCAAACTCTATTGAAACCTTCGAATTTGATCACTCTGTGGGAAATATTTTGCATGAAAAATGAGAAAATTTGAAAAAAAGTCCCCCTAGCAGTCCACTCTCCAATGTGGTGTAGTTTGGTTAACCATCATGTCCGCCTACTGGAAAGAGCCACTTGTGTACCATGTTTTCATCAACCAATCTTCAAATGGACTCAAATTTGGCACAATGGTTTATCACCATGTGGCTAGTGATGCCAGCATTGTATCCAGCAGTTTTGGTTTAAAAAATTCGAAATTTTAACCCTCAAACTCAAAAACATAGAACCATTTGTGAAGCAAGTACCACAACTACAATTAGACACCTTCAATATGCATGCTTGAGTGGTTGTACATCACATTAGGACCACGGAACGACAGTTGTACATTTCAGATGCATTCGAATCTCTCGAAAGTCTCTGGTCAACCCCGGTTTGACCAAACCTTGTCAATTACATAGAATAATGAGAAATTACCAAAATCTATCAAAACCCCTGAATTTGATCAGTATGTGGTAAATATTTTGCATGAAAAATAAGAAAATTTGAAAAAATGCCCGCTAGCAGTCCACACTCAAATGTGGTGTAGTTTGGTGAACCATCATGTCCGACTACTAGAAAGAGCCACCTGTGTACCATGTTTTCATATACCAATCTTCAAATGGACTCAAATTTGGCACAAGTGTATATCACCATGTGGCTAGTGATGCTAGCATTGTATCTAGCCGTTTTGGTTTGAAAATTTCAAAAATTTAACCCTCAAACTCAAAAACATGGAACCATTTGTAAAGAAAGTACCACAACTACATTTGAGACCTTCAATTTGCATGCTTGAGTGGTTGTACATCGCATTGGGACCACAGAACAATAGTTGTACCTTTCAGATGCTTTCGGAATCTCTCGTAAGTCTCTGGTCAACCCCGGTTTGACCAAAACTTGTGAATTTCATAGAATAATGAGAAATTCTCAAAATCTATCAAAACCTTCGAATTTGATCACTATGTGGCAAATATTTTGCATGAAAAATAAGAAAATTTGAAAAAATGCCCCCTAGCAGTCCACTCTCAAATGTGGTGTAGTTTGGTGAACCATGATGTCCGACTACTAGAAAGAGCCACCTGTGTACCATGTTTTCATATACCAATCTTCAAATGGACTCAAATTTGGCACAAGTGTATATCACCATGTGGCTAGTGATGCTAGCATTATATCTAGCCATTTTGGTTTGAAAATTTCAAAAATTTAACCCTCAAACTCAAAAACATTGAACCATTTGTGAAGCAAGTACCACAACTACAATTTCAGACCTTCGATTTGCATCCTTGAGTGGTTGTACATCGCATTGGGACCACAGAACAACTGTTGTACCTTTCAGATGCTTTCGCAATCTCTGGAAAGTCACTGGTCAACTCCGATTTGACCAAAACTTATGAATTTCATAGAATAAGGAGACATTCTTAAAATGTATTGAAACCTTCGAATTTGATCGCTCTGTGGTAAATATTTTGCATGAAAAATAAGAAAATTTGAAATAATGCCCCCCAGCAGTCCACTCTCAAATGTGGCGTAGTTTGGTCAACCACCATGTCCGACTACTAGAAAGAGCCACTTGTGTACCATGTTTTCATCTACCAATCTTCAAATGGTCTCAAATTTGGCACAAGTGTATATCACCATGTGGCTAGTGATGCTAGCATTGTATCTAGCCGTTTTGGTTTGAAAAATTCAAAAAATTAACCCTCAAACTCAAAAACATGGAACCATTTGTGAAGCAAGTCCCACAACTATAATTTGAGAATTTCATTTGCATGCTTGAGTGGTTGTATATCACATTGGGACCACAGAACAGCGGTTGTACCTTTCAGATGCTTTCACAATCTCTCGGAAGTCTCTAGTGAACCCCGGTTTGACCAAAACTTGTGAATTTCATAGAGTAATGAGAAATTCTCAAAATCTATTCAAACCTTCGAATTTGATCAATCTGTGGCAAATATTTCGCATGAAAAATGAGAAAATTTGAAAAATGACCCCCTACTAGTCCACTCTCATATGTGGTGTAGTTTGGTCAACCATCATGTCTGACTACTAGAAAGAGCCACTTGTGTACCATGTTTTCATCTACCAATCTTCAAATGGACACAAATTTGGCACAACTGTGTATCACCATGTGGCTAGTGATGCCAGCATTGTATCCAGCAGTTTTGGTATGAAAAAATCAAAATTTTAACCCTCAAACTCAAAAACACGAACCATTTGTGAATCACGTACCACAACTACAATTTGAGACCTTCAATTTACATGCTTGAGTGGGTGTACATCACATTGGGACCAGAGAACAGCAGTTGTACCTTTCATATGCTTTCACAATCTCTCGAATGTCTCTGGTCAACCCCGGTTTCACCAAAACTTGTGAATTTCATAGAATAATGAGAAATTCTCAAACTCTATTGAAACCTTCGAATTTGATCACTCTGTGGGAAATATTTTGCATGAAAAATGAGAAAATTTGAAAAAAAGTCCCCCTAGCAGTCCACTCTCCAATGTGGTGTAGTTTGGTTAACCATCATGTCCGCCTACTGGAAAGAGCCACTTGTGTACCATGTTTTCATCAACCAATCTTCAAATGGACTCAAATTTGGCACAATGGTTTATCACCATGTGGCTAGTGATGCCAGCATTGTATCCAGCAGTTTTGGTTTAAAAAATTCGAAATTTTAACCCTCAAACTCAAAAACATAGAACCATTTGTGAAGCAAGTACCACAACTACAATTAGACACCTTCAATATGCATGCTTGAGTGGTTGTACATCACATTAGGACCACGGAACGACAGTTGTACATTTCAGATGCATTCGAATCTCTCGAAAGTCTCTGGTCAACCCCGGTTTGACCAAACCTTGTCAATTACATAGAATAATGAGAAATTACCAAAATCTATCAAAACCCCTGAATTTGATCAGTATGTGGTAAATATTTTGCATGAAAAATAAGAAAATTTGAAAAAATGCCCGCTAGCAGTCCACACTCAAATGTGGTGTAGTTTGGTGAACCATCATGTCCGACTACTAGAAAGAGCCACCTGTGTACCATGTTTTCATATACCAATCTTCAAATGGACTCAAATTTGGCACAAGTGTATATCACCATGTGGCTAGTGATGCTAGCATTGTATCTAGCCGTTTTGGTTTGAAAATTTCAAAAATTTAACCCTCAAACTCAAAAACATGGAACCATTTGTAAAGAAAGTACCACAACTACATTTGAGACCTTCAATTTGCATGCTTGAGTGGTTGTACATCGCATTGGGACCACAGAACAATAGTTGTACCTTTCAGATGCTTTCGGAATCTCTCGTAAGTCTCTGGTCAACCCCGGTTTGACCAAAACTTGTGAATTTCATAGAATAATGAGAAATTCTCAAAATCTATCAAAACCTTCGAATTTGATCACTATGTGGCAAATATTTTGCATGAAAAATAAGAAAATTTGAAAAAATGCCCCCTAGCAGTCCACTCTCAAATGTGGTGTAGTTTGGTGAACCATGATGTCCGACTACTAGAAAGAGCCACCTGTGTACCATGTTTTCATATACCAATCTTCAAATGGACTCAAATTTGGCACAAGTGTATATCACCATGTGGCTAGTGATGCTAGCATTATATCTAGCCGTTTTGGTTTGAAAATTTCAAAAATTTAACCCTCAAACTCAAAAACATTGAACCATTTGTGAAGCAAGTACCACAACTACAATTTCAGACCTTCGATTTGCATCCTTGAGTGGTTGTACATCGCATTGGGACCACAGAACAACTGTTGTACCTTTCAGATGCTTTCGCAATCTCTGGAAAGTCACTGGTCAACTCCGATTTGACCAAAACTTATGAATTTCATAGAATAAGGAGACATTCTTAAAATGTATTGAAACCTTCGAATTTGATCGCTCTGTGGTAAATATTTTGCATGAAAAATAAGAAAATTTGAAAAAATGCCCCCCAGCAGTCCACTCTCAAATGTGGCGTAGTTTGGTCAACCACCATGTCCGACTACTAGAAAGAGCCACTTGTGTACCATGTTTTCATCTACCAATCTTCAAATGGTCTCAAATTTGGCACAAGTGTATATCACCATGTGGCTAGTGATGCTAGCATTGTATCTAGCCGTTTTGGTTTGAAAAATTCAAAAAATTAACCCTCAAACTCAAAAACATGGAACCATTTGTGAAGCAAGTCCCACAACTATAATTTGAGAATTTCATTTGCATGCTTGAGTGGTTGTATATCACATTGGGACCACAGAACAGCGGTTGTACCTTTCAGATGCTTTCACAATCTCTCGGAAGTCTCTAGTGAACCCCGGTTTGACCAAAACTTGTGAATTTCATAGAGTAATGAGAAATTCTCAAAATCTATTCAAACCTTCGAATTTGATCAATCTGTGGCAAATATTTCGCATGAAAAATGAGAAAATTTGAAAAATGACCCCCTACTAGTCCACTCTCATATGTGGTGTAGTTTGGTCAACCATCATGTCTGACTAGTAGAAAGAGCCACTTGTGTACCATGTTTTCATCTACCAATCTTCAAATGGACACAAATTTGGCACAAGTGTGTATCACCATGTGGCTAGTGATGCCAGCATTGTATCCAGCAGTTTTGGTATGAAAAAATCAAAATTTTAACCCTCAAACTCAAAAACACGAACCATTTGTGAATCACGTACCACAACTACAATTTGAGACCTTCAATTTACATGCTTGAGTGGGTGTACATCACATTGGGACCAGAGAACAGCAGTTGTACCTTTCATATGCTTTCACAATCTCTCGAATGTCTCTGGTCAACCCCGGTTTCACCAAAACTTGTGAATTTCATCGAATAATGGGAAATTCTCAAACTCTATTGAAACCTTCGAATTTGATCACTCTGTGGGAAATATTTTGCATGAAAAATGAGAAAATTTGAAAAAAAAGTCCCCCTAGCAGTCAACTCTCCAATGTGGTGTAGTTTGGTTAACCATCATGTCCGCCTACTGGAAAGAGCCACTTGTGTACCATGTTTTCATCTACCAATCTTCAAATGGACTCAAATTTGGCACAATGCTTTATCACCATGTGGCTAGTGATGCCAGCATTGTATCCAGCAGTTTTGGTTTAAAAAATTCGAAATTTTAACCCTCAAACTCAAAAACATAGAACCATTTGTGAAGCAAGTACCACAACTACAATTAGACACCTTCAATATGCATGCTTGAGTGGTTGTACATCACATTAGGACCACGGAACGACAGTTGT
Organism: Avena eriantha; assembly: GCA_910589775.1. Lineage (NCBI taxonomy): Eukaryota > Viridiplantae > Streptophyta > Magnoliopsida > Poales > Poaceae > Avena > Avena eriantha. The sequence continues at coordinate 539,669,657 of OU342745.1, forward strand.
ACATTTCAGATGCATTCGAATCTCTCGAAAGTCTCTGGTCAACCCCGGTTTGACCAAACCTTGTCAATTACATAGAATAATGAGAAATTACCAAAATCTATCAAAACCTCCGAATTTGATCAGTATGTGGTAAATATTTTGCATGAAAAATAAGAAAATTTGAAAAAATGCCCGCTAGCAGTCCACACTCAAATGTGGTGTAGTTTGGTGAACCATCATGTCCGACTACTAGAAAGAGCCACCTGTGTACCATGTTTTCATATACCAATCTTCAAATGGACTCAAATTTGGCACAAGTGTATATCACCATGTGGCTAGTGATGCTAGCATTGTATCTAGCCGTTTTGGTTTAAAAAATTTCAAAAATTTAACCCTCAAACTCAAAAACATGGAACCATTTGTAAAGCAAGTACCACAACTACATTTGAGACCTTCAATTTGCATGCTTGAGTGGTTGTACATCGCATTGGGACCACAGAACAACAGTTGTACCTTTCAGATGCTTTCGGAATCTCTCGTAAGTCTCTGGTCAACCCCGGTTTGACCAAAACTTGTGAATTTCATAGAATAATGAGAAATTCTCAAAATCTATCAAAACCTTCGAATTTGATCACTATGTGGCAAATATTTTGCATGAAAAATAAGAAAATTTGAAAAAATGCCCCCCTAGCAGTCCACTCTCAAATGTGGTGTAGTTTGGTGAACCATCATGTCCGACTACTAGAAAGAGCCACTTGTGTACCATGTTTTCATCTACCAATCTTCAAATGGTACTCAAATTTGGCACAAGTGTATATCACCATGTGGCTAGTGATGCTAGCATTGTATCTAGCCGTTTTGGTTTGAAAAATTCAAAAATTAACCCTCAAACTCAAAAACATAGAACCATTTGTGAAGCAAGTCCCACAACTATAATTTAGAACTTCAATATGCATGCTTGAGTGGTTGTATATCACATTAGGACCACGGAACGACAGTTGTACATTTCAGATGCATTCGCAATCTCTCGAAAGTCTCTGGTCAACCCCGGTTTGACCAAACCTTGTCAATTACATAGAATAATGAGAAATTACCAAATCTATCAAAACCTCCGAATTTGATCAGTATGTGGTAAATATTTTGCATGAAAAATAAGAAAATTTGAAAAAATGCCCGCTAGCAGTCCACACTCAAATGTGGTTGTAGTTTGGTGAACCATCATGTCCGACTACTAGAAAGAGCCACCTGTGTACCATGTTTTCATATACCAATCTTCAAATGGACTCAAATTTGGCACAAGTGTATATCACCATGTGGCTAGTGATGCTAGCATTGTATCTAGCCGTTTTGGTTGAAAAATTTCAAAAATTTAACCCTCAAACTCAAAAACATGGAACCATTTGTAAAGCAAGTACCAAACTACATTTGAGACCTTCAATTTGCATGCTTGAGTGGTTGTACATCGCATTGGGACCACAGAACAACAGTTGTACCTTTCAGATGCTTTCGGAATCTCTCGTAAGTCTCTGGTCAACCCCGGTTTGACCAAAACTTGTGAATTTCATAGAATAATGAGAAATTCTCAAAATCTATCAAAACCTTCGAATTTGATCACTATGTGGCAAATATTTTGCATGAAAAATAAGAAAATTTGAAAAAATGCCCCCTAGCAGTCCACTCTCAAATGTGGTGTAGTTTGGTGAACCATCATGTCCGACTACTAGAAAGAGCCACCTGTGTACCATGTTTTCATATACCAATCTTCAAATGGACTCAAATTTGGCACAAGTGTATATCACCATGTGGCTAGTGATGCTAGCATTATATCTAGCCGTTTTGGTTTGAAAATTTCAAAAATTTAACCCTCAAACTCAAAAACATGAACCATTTGTGAAGCAAGTACCACAACTACAATTTGAGACCTTCTATTTGCATGCTTGAGTGGTTGTACATCGCATTGGGACCACAGAACAACTGTTGTACCTTTCAGATGCTTTCGCAATCTCTGGAAAGTCACTGGTCAACTCCGGTTTGACCAAAACTTATGAATTTCATAGAATAAGGAGACATTCTTAAAATGTATTGAAACCTTCGAATTTGATCGCTCTGTGGTAAATATTTTGCATGAAAAATAAGAAAATTTGAAAAAATGCCCCCCTAGCAGTCCACTCTCAAATGTGGTGTAGTTTGGTCAACCACCATGTCCAACTACTAGAAAGAGCCACTTGTGTACCATGTTTTCATCTACCAATCTTCAAATGGTCTCAAATTTGGCACAAGTGTATATCACCATGTGGCTAGTGATGCTAGCATTGTATCTAGCCGTTTTGGTTTGAAAAATTCAAAAAATTAACCCTCAAACTCAAAAACATGGAACCATTTGTGAAGCAAGTCCCACAACTATAATTTGAGAATTTAATTTGCATGCTTGAGTGGTTGTATATCACATTGGGACCACAGAACAGCGGTTGTACCTTTCAGATGCTTTCACAATCTCTCGGAAGTCTCTAGTTAACCCCTAGTTTGACCAAAACTTGTGAATTTCATAGAGTAATGAGAAATTCTCAAAATCTATTCAAACCTTCGAATTTGATCAATCTGTGGCAAATATTTCGCATGAAAAATGAGAAAATTTGAAAAATGACCCCCTACTAGTCCACTCTCATATGTGGTGTAGTTTGGTCAACCATCATGTCTGACTACTAGAAAGAGCCACTTGTGTACCATGTTTTCATCTACCAATCTTCAAATGGACACAAATTTGGCACAACTGTGTATCACCATGTGGCTAGTGATGCCAGCATTGTATCCAGCAGTTTTGGTATGAAAAAATCAAAATTTTAACCCTCAAACTCAAAAACACGAACCATTTGTGAATCACGTACCACAACTACAATTTGAGACCTTCAATTTACATGCTTGAGTGGGTGTACATCACATTGGGACCAGAGAACAGCAGTTGTACCTTTCATATGCTTTCACAATCTCTCGAATGTCTCTGGTCAACCCCGGTTTCACCAAAACTTGTGAATTTCATAGAATAATGAGAAATTCTCAAACTCTATTGAAACCTTCGAATTTGATCACTCTGTGGGAAATATTTTGCATGAAAAATGAGAAAATTTGAAAAAAAGTCCCCCTAGCAGTCCACTCTCCAATGTGGTGTAGTTTGGTTAACCATCATGTCCGCCTACTGGAAAGAGCCACTTGTGTACCATGTTTTCATCTACCAATATTCAAATGGACTCAAATTTGGCACAATGGTTTATCACCATGTGGCTAGTGATGCCAGCATTGTATCCAGCAGTTTTGGTTTAAAAAATTCAAAATTTTAACCCTCAAACTCAAAAACATAGAACCATTAGTGAAGCAAGTACCACAACTACAATTAGACACCTTCAATATGCATGCTTGAGTGGTTGTACATCACATTAGGACCACGGAACGACAGTTGTACATTTCAGATGCATTCGAATCTCTCGAAAGTCTCTAGGTCAACCCCGGTTTGACCAAACCTTGTCAATTACATAGAATAATGAGAAATTACCAAAATCTATCAAAACCTCCGAATTTGATCAGTATGTGGTAAATATTTTGCATGAAAAATAAGAAAATTTGAAAAAATGCCCGCTAGCAGTCCACTCTCAAATGTGGTGTAGTTTGGTGAACCATCATGTCCGACTACTAGAAAGAGCCACCTGTGTACCATGTTTTCATATACCAATCTTCAAATGGACTCAAATTTGGCACAAGTGTATATCACCATGTGGCTAGTGATGCTAGCATTGTATCTAGCCGTTTTGGTTTGAAAATTTCAAAAATTTAACCCTCAAACTCAAAAACATGGAACCATTTGTAAAGCAAGTACCAGAACTACATTTGAGACCTTCAATTTGCATGCTTGAGTGGTTGTACATCGCATTGGGACCACAGAACAACAGTTGTACCTTTCAGATGCTTTCGGAATCTCTCGTAAGTCTCTGGTCAACCCCGGTTTGACCAAAACTTGTGAATTTCATAGAATAATGAGAAATTCTCAAAATCTATCAAAACCTTCGAATTTGATCACTATGTGGCAAATATTTTGCATGAAAAATATGAAAATTTGAAAAAATGCCCCCTAGCAGTCCACTCTCAAATGTGGTGTAGTTTGGTGAACCATCATGTTCGACTACTAGAAAGAGCCACCTGTGTACCATGTTTTCATATACCAATCTTCAAATGGACTCAAATTTGGCACAAGTGTATATCACCATGTGGCTAGTGATGCTAGCATTATATCTAGCCGTTTTGGTTTGAAAATTTCAAAAATTTAACCCTCAAACTCAAAAACATTGAACCATTTGTGAAGCAAGTACCACAACTACAATTTCAGACCTTCTATTTGCATCCTTGAGTGGTTGTACATCGCATTGGGACCACAGAACAACTGTTGTACCTTTCAGATGCTTTCGCAATCTCTGGAAAGTCACTGGTCAACTCCGGTTTGACCAAAACTTATGAATTTCATAGAATAAGGAGACATTCTTAAAATGTATTGAAACCTTCGAATTTGATCGCTCTGTGGTAAATATTTTGCATGAAAAATAAGAAAATTTGAAAAAATGCCCCCCTAGCAGTCCACTCTCAAATGTGGTGTAGTTTGGTCAACCACCATGTCCAACTACTAGAAAGAGCCACTTGTGTACCATGTTTTCATCTACCAATCTTCAAATGGTCTCAAATTTGGCACAAGTGTATATCACCATGTGGCTAGTGATGCTAGCATTGTATCTAGCCGTTTTGGTTTGAAAAATTCAAAAAATTAACCCTCAAACTCAAAAACATGGAACCATTTGTGAAGCAAGTCCCACAACTATAATTTGAGAATTTAATTTGCATGCTTGAGTGGTTGTATATCACATTGGGACCACAGAACAGCGGTTGTACCTTTCAGATGCTTTCACAATCTCTCGGAAGTCTCTAGTTAACCCTAGTTTGACCAAAACTTGTGAATTTCATAGAGTAATGAGAAATTCTCAAAATCTATTCAAACCTTCGAATTTGATCAATCTGTGGCAAATATTTCGCATGAAAAATGAGAAAATTTGAAAAATGACCCCCTACTAGTCCACTCTCATATGTGGTGTAGTTTGGTCAACCATCATGTCTGACTACTAGAAAGATCCACTTGTGTACCATGTTTTCATCTACCAATCTTCAAATGGACACAAATTTGGCACAACTGTGTATCACCATGTGGCTAGTGATGCCAGCATTGTATCCAGCAGTTTTGGTATGAAAAAATCAAAATTTTAACCCTCAAACTCAAAAACACGAACCATTTGTGAATCACGTACCACAACTACAATTTGAGACCTTCAATTTACATGCTTGAGTGGGTGTACATCACATTGGGACCAGAGAACAGCAGTTGTACCTTTCATATGCTTTCACAATCTCTCGAATGTCTCTGGTCAACCCCGGTTTCACCAAAACTTGTGAATTTCATAGAATAATGAGAAATTCTCAAACTCTATTGAAACCTTCGAATTTGATAACTCTGTGGGAAATATTTTGCATGAAAAATGAGAAAATTTGAAAAAAAGTCCCCCTAGCAGTCCACTCTCCAATGTGGTGTAGTTTGGTTAACCATCATGTCCGCCTACTGGAAAGAGCCACTTGTGTACCATGTTTTCATCTACCAATATTCAAATGGACTCAAATTTGGCACAATGGTTTATCACCATGTGGCTAGTGATGCCAGCATTGTATCCAGCAGTTTTGGTTTAAAAAATTCAAAATTTTAACCCTCAAACTCAAAAACATAGAACCATTAGTGAAGCAAGTACCACAACTACAATTAGACACCTTCAATATGCATGCTTGAGTGGTTGTACATCACATTAGGACCACGGAACGACAGTTGTACATTTCAGATGCATTCGAATCTCTCGAAAGTCTCTGGTCAACCCCGGTTTGACCAAACCTTGTCAATTACATAGAATAATGAGAAATTACCAAAATCTATCAAAACCTCCGAATTTGATCAGTATGTGGTAAATATTTTGCATGAAAAATAAGAAAATTTGAAAAAATGCCCGCTAGCAGTCCACTCTCAAATGTGGTGTAGTTTGGTGAACCATCATGTCCGACTACTAGAAAGAGCCACCTGTGTACCATGTTTTCATATACCAATCTTCAAATGGACTCAAATTTGGCACAAGTGTATATCACCATGTGGCTAGTGATGCTAGCATTGTATCTAGCCGTTTTGGTTTGAAAATTTCAAAAATTTAACCCTCAAACTCAAAAACATGGAACCATTTGTAAAGCAAGTACCAGAACTACATTTGAGACCTTCAATTTGCATGCTTGAGTGGTTGTACATCGCATTGGGACCACAGAACAACAGTTGTACCTTTCAGATGCTTTCGGAATCTCTCGTAAGTCTCTGGTCAACCCCGGTTTGACCAAAACTTGTGAATTTCATAGAATAATGAGAAATTCTCAAAATCTATCAAAACCTTCGAATTTGATCACTATGTGGCAAATATTTTGCATGAAAAATAAGAAAATTTGAAAAAATGCCCCCTAGCAGTCCACTCTCAAATGTGGTGTAGTTTGGTGAACCATCATGTTCGACTACTAGAAAGAGCCACCTGTGTACCATGTTTTCATATACCAATCTTCAAATGGACTCAAATTTGGCACAAGTGTATATCACCATGTGGCTAGTGATGCTAGCATTATATCTAGCCGTTTTGGTTTGAAAATTTCAAAAATTTAACCCTCAAACTCAAAAACATTGAACCATTTGTGAAGCAAGTACCACAACTACAATTTCAGACCTTCTATTTGCATCCTTGAGTGGTTGTACATCGCATTGGGACCACAGAACAACTGTTGTACCTTTCAGATGCTTTCGCAATCTCTGGAAAGTCACTGGTCAACTCCGGTTTGACCAAAACTTATGAATTTCATAGAATAAGGAGACATTCTTAAAATGTATTGAAACCTTCGAATTTGATCGCTCTGTGGTAAATATTTTGCATGAAAAATAAGAAAATTTGAAAAAATGCCGCCCTAGCAGTCCACTCTCAAATGTGGTGTAGTTTGGTCAACCACCATGTCCAACTACTAGAAAGAGCCACTTGTGTACCATGTTTTCATCTACCAATCTTCAAATGGTCTCAAATTTGGCACAAGTGTATATCACCATGTGGCTAGTGATGCTAGCATTGTATCTAGCCGTTTTGGTTTGAAAAATTCAAAAAATTAACCCTCAAACTCCAAAACATGGAACCATTTGTGAAGCAAGTCCCACAACTATAATTTGAGAATTTAATTTGCATGCTTGAGTGGTTGTATATCACATTGGGACCACAGAACAGCGGTTGTACCTTTCAGATGCTTTCACAATCTCTCGGAAGTCTCTAGTTAACCCCAGTTTGACCAAAACTTGTGAATTTCATGGAATAATGAGAAATTCTCAAAATCTATTCAAACCTTCGAATTTGATCAATCTGTGGCAAATATTTCGCATGAAAAATGAGAAAATTTGAAAAATGACCCCCTACTAGTCCACTCTCATATGTGGTGTAGTTTGGTCAACCATCATGTCTGACTACTAGAAAGAGCCACTTGTGTACGATGTTTTCATCTACCAATCTTCAAATGGACACAAATTTGGCACAACTGTGTATCACCATGTGGCTAGTGATGCCAGCATTGTATCCAGCAGTTTTGGTATGGAAAAATCAAAATTTTAACCCTCAAACTCAAAAACACGAACCATTTGTGAATCACGTACCACAACTACAATTTGAGACCTTCAATTTACATGCTTGAGTGGGTGTACATCACATTGGGACCAGAGAACAGCAGTTGTACCTTTCATATGCTTTCACAATCTCTCGAATGTCTCTGGTCAACCCCGGTTTCACCAAAACTTGTGAATTTCATAGAATAATGAGAAATTCTCAAACTCTATTGAAACCTACGAATTTGATCACTCTGTGGGAAATAGTTTGCATGAAAAATGAGAAAATTTGAAAAAAAGTCCCCCTAGCAGTCCACTCTCCAATGTGGTGTAGTTTGGTTAACCATCATGTCCGCCTACTGGAAAGAGCCACTTGTGTACCATGTTTTCATCTACCAATCTTCAAATGGACTCAAATTTGGCACAATGGTTTATCACCATGTGGCTAGTGATGCCAGCATTGTATCCAGCAGTTTTGGTTTAAAAAATTCAAAATTTTAACCCTCAAACTCAAAAACATAGAACCATTTATGAAGCAAGTACCAGAACTACAATTAGACACCTTCAATATGCATGCTTGAGTGGTTGTACATCACATTAGGACCACGGAACGACAGTTGTACATTTCAGATGCATTCGAATCTCTCGAAAGTCTCTGGTCAACCCCGGTTTGACCAAACCTTGTCAATTACATAGAATAATGAGAAATTACCAAAATCTATCAAAACCTCCGAATTTGATCACTATGTGGTAAATATTTTGCATGAAAAATAAGAAAATTTGAAAAAATGCCCCCTAGCAGTCCACTCTCAAATGTGGTGTAGTTTGGTGAACCATCATGTCCGACTACTAGAAAGAGCCACCTGTGTACCATGTTTTCATATACCAATCTTCAAATGGACTCAAATTTGGCACAAGTGTATATCACCATGTGGCTAGTGATGCTAGCATTGTATCTAGCCGTTTTGGTTTGAAAATTTCAAAAATTTAACCCTCAAACTCAAAAACATGGAACCATTTGTAAAGCAAGTACCACAACTACATTTGAGACCTTCAATTTGCATGCTTGAGTGGTTGTACATCGCATTGGGACCACAGAACAACAGTTGTACCTTTCAGATGCTTTCGGAATCTCTCGTAATACTCTGGTCAACCCCGGTTTGACCGAAACTTGTGAATTTCATAGAATAATGAGAAATTCTCAAAATCTATCAAAACCTTCGAATTTGATCACTATGTGGCAAATATTTTGCATGAAAAATAAGAAAATTTGAAAAAATGCCCCCTAGCAGTCCACTCTCAAATGTGGTGTAGTTTGGTGAACCATCATGTTCGACTACTAGAAAGAGCCACCTCTGTACCATGTTTTCATATACCAATCTTCAAATGGACTCAAATTTGGCACAAGTGTATATCACCATGTGGCTAGTGATGCTAGCATTATATCTAGCCGTTTTGGTTTGCATGAAAAATGAGAAAATTTGAAAAAAAGTCCCCCTAGCAGTCCACTCTCCAATGTGGTGTAGTTTGGTTAACCACCATGTCTGACTACTTTTAAGAGCCACTTGTGTACCATGTTTTCATCTACCAATATTCAAATGGACTCAAATTTGGCACAATGGTTTATCACCTTGTGGCTAGTGATGCCAGCACTGTATCTAGCCGTTTTGGTTTGAAAAATTCAAAATTTTAACCCTCAAACTCAAAAACATAGAACCATTTCTGAAGCAAGTACCACAACTACAATATGAGACCTTCAATTTGCATGCTTGAGTGGTTGTACATCAGATTGGGACCACGGAACGACAGTTGTACATTTCAGATGCTTTCGAATCTCTCGAAAGTCTCTGGTCAACCCCGGTTTGACCACACCTTGTGAATTTCATAGAATAATGAGAAATTCTCAAAATCTATTGAAACCTTCGAATTTGATCAATCTATGGCATATACTTTGCATGAATATGAGAAAATTTGAAAAAATGTCCCCTAGCAGTCTACTCTCAAATGTGGTGTAGTTTGGTCAACCACCATGTCTGACTACTAGAAAGAGCCACTTCTGTACCATGTTTTCATCTACCAATATTCAAATGGACTCAAATTTGGCACAAGGGTGTATCACCATGTGGCTAGTGATGCTAGCACTGTATCTAGCCGTTTTGGTTTGAAAAATTAAAAAATTTAACCCTCAAACTCAAAAAAAGGAACAATTTATGAAGCAAGTACCACAACTACAATATGAGAACTTCAATTTGCATGCTTGAGTAGTTGTACATCACATTGGGACCACAGAATAGCAGTTGTACCTTTCAGATGCTTTCGCAATCTCTCGAAAGTCTCTGGTCAATCCTGGTTTGACCAAAACTTGTGAATTTCATGGAATAATGAGAAATTCTCAAAATCTATTGAAACCTTCGAATTTGATCACTCTGTGGGAAATATTTTGCATGAAAAATGAGAAAATTTGAAAAAAAGTCCCCCTAGCAGTCCACTCTCAAATGTGGTGTAGTTTGGTTAACCATCATGTCTGACTACTAGAAAGAGCCACTTCTGTACCATGTTTTCATCTACCAATATTCAAATGGACTCAAATTTGGCACAAGCGTGTATCACGATGTGGCTAGTGATGCTAGCACTGTATCTAGCAGTTTTGGTTTGAAAAATTAAAAAATTTAACCCTCAAACTCAAAAAAATGGAACAATTTATGAAGCAAGTACCACAACTACAATATGAGACCTTCAATTTACATGCTTGAGTAGTTGTACGTCACATTGGGACCACAGAATAGCAGTTGTACCTTTCAGATGCTTTCGCAATCTCTCGAAAGTCTCTGGTCAATCCTGGTTTGACCAAAACTTGTGAATTTCATGGAATAATGAGAAATTCTCAAAATCTATTGAAACCTTCGAATTTGATCACTCTGTGGGAAATATTTTGCATGAAAAATGAGAATATTTGAAAAAAAGTCCCCCTAGCAGTCCACTCTCAAATGTGGTGTAGTTTGGTTAACCATCATGTCTGACTACTAGAAAGAGCCATTTGTGTACAATGTTTTCATCTACCAATCTTCAAAAGGACTCAAATTTGGCACAATGGTTTATCACCTTGTGGCTAGTGATGCCAGCATTGTATCCAGCAGTTTTGATTTAAAAAATTCAAAATTTTAACCCTCAAACTCAAAAACATAGAACCATTTCTGAAGCCAGTACCACAACTACAATTAGAGACCTTCAATTTGCATGCTTGAGTGGTTGTACATCACATTGGGACCACGGTACGACAGTTGTACATTTCAGATGCTTTCGAATCTCTCGAAAGTCTCTGGTTAACCCCGGTTTGACCAAAACTTGTCAATTTCATAGAATAATGAGAAATTACCAAAATCTATTGAAACCTTCGAATTTGATCACTCTGTGGCATATACTTTGCATGAATATGAGAAAATTTGAAAAAATGTCCCCTAGCAGTCTACTCTAAAATGTGGTGTAGTTTGGTCAACCATCATGTCGGACTACTAGAAAGAGCCACTTGTCTACCATGTTTTCATCTACCAATCTTCAAACGGACTCAAATTTGGCACAAGGGTGTATCACCAGGTGGCTAGTGATGCTAGCATTGTATCTAGCCATTGTGGTTTAAAAAATTAACCCTCAAACTCAAAAACATGGAACCATTTGTGAAGCAAGTACCACAACTACAATTTGAGACCTTCAATTTGCATGCTTGAGTGGTTGTACATTACATTGGGACCAGAGAACAACAGTTGTACCTTTCATATGCTTTCGGAATCTCTCGTAAGTCTCTGGTCAACCCCGGTTTGACCAAAACTTGTGAATTTCATAGAATAATGAGAAATCCTCAAAATCTATTGAAACCTACGAATTTGATGAATCTGTGGCAAATACTTTGCATGAAAAATGAGAAAATTTGAAAAAATGTCCCCTAGCAGTCTACTCTCAAATGTGGTGTAGTTTGGTCAACCACCATGTGTAACTACTAGAAAGAGCCACTTGTGTACCATGTTTTCATCTACCAATATTCAAATGGACTCAAATTTGGCACAAGGGTGTATCACCATGTGGCTAGTGATGCTAGCATTGTATCTCGCCGTTTTGGTTTGAAAATTTCAAAAATTTAACCCTCAAACTCAAAAACATGGAACCATTTATGAAGCAAGTACCACAACTACAATATGAGACCTTCAATTTACATGATTGAGTAGCTGTACGTCACATTGGGACCACAGAACAGCAATTGTACCTTTTAGATGCTTTCACAATCTCTTGAAACTCTATGGTCAACCCCGGTTTGACCAAAACTTGTGAATTTCATGGGATAATGAGAAATTCTCAAAATCTATTGAAACCTTCGAATTTGTTCACTATGTGGCAAATACTTTGCATGAAAAATATGAAAATTTGGAAAAAACGTCCCCCTAGCAGTCCACTCTCAAATGTGGTGTAGTTTGGTTAACCATCATGTCCGACTACTAGAAAGAGCCACTTGTTTACCATGTTTTCATCTACCAATCTTCAAATGGACTCAAATTTGGCACAATGGTTTATCACCATGTGGCTAGTGATGCTAGCGTTGTATCTAGCCGTTTTTGTTCGAAAAATTCAAAATTTCAACCGTCAAACTCAAAAACATGGAACCATTTCCGAAGCAAGTATCACAACTATAATTTGAGACCTTCGATTTGCATGCTTGAGTGGTTGTACATCACACTGGGACCACAGAATAGTGGTTGTACCTTTCAGATGCTTTCGGAATCTCTCAAAAGTCTCTGGTCAACCCCGGTTTGACCAAAACTTCTGAATTTTATAGAATAATGAGAAATTCTCAAAATCTATTCAAACCTTCGAATTTGATCAATCTGTGGCAAATACTTTGCATGAAAAATGAGAAAATTTGAAAAAAGTCCCCCTAGCAGTCCACTCTCAAATGTGGTGTAGTATGGTCAACCATCATGTCCGGCTACTAGAAAGATCCACTTGTGTACCATGTTTTCATCTACCAATCTTCAAAAGGACTCAAATTTGGCATAAGGGTGTATCACCATCTGGCTAGTGATGCTAGCATTGTATCTAGCCATTTTGGTTTGAAAAATTCAAAATTTTAACCCTCAAACTCAAAAACATGGAACCATTTGTGAAGAAAGTACCACAACTACATTTGACACCTTCAATTTGCATGCTTGAGTGGTTGTAGATCGCATTGGGACCACAGAACAACAGTTGTACCTTTCAAATGCTTTTGGAATCTCTCGTAAGTCTATGGTCAACCCCGGTTTGACCAAAACTTGTGAATTTCGTAGAATAATGAGAAATTCTCAAAATCTATCAAAACCTTCGAATTTGATCACTATGTGGCAAATATTTTGCATGAAAAATAAGTAAATTTGAAAAATGCCCCCTAGCAGTCCACTCTCAAATGTGGTGTAGTTTGGTGAACCATCATGTCCGACTACTAGAAAGAGCCACCTGTGTACCATGTTTTCATATACCAATCTTCAAATGGACTCAAATTTGGCACAAGTGTATATCACCATGTGGCTAGTGATGCTAGCATTGTATCTAACCGTTTTTGTTTGAAATTTCAAAAATTTAACCCTCAAACTCAAAAACATGGAACCATTTGTGAAGCAAGTACCACAACTACAATATGAGACCTTTAATTTGCATCCCTGAGTGGTTGTACATCACATTGGGACCACGGAACGACAGTTGTACATTTCAAATGCTTTCGCAATCTCTCAAAAGTCTCTGGTCAACCCCGGTTTGACCAAAACTTATGAATTTCATAGAATAATGAGACATTCTCAAAATGTATTGAAACCTTCGAATTTGATCACTCTATGGTAAATACTTTGCATGAAAAATAAGAAAATTTGAAAAATGCCCCCTAGCAGTCCACTCTCAAATGTGGTGTAGTTTGGTCAACCACCATGTCCGACTACTAGAAAGAGCCACTTGTGTACCATGTTTTCATCTACCAATCTTCAAATAGTTTCAAATTTGGCACAAGTGTATATCACCATGTGGCTAGTGATGCTAGCATTGTATCTAGCCGTTTTTGTTTGAAAAATTCAAAAAATTAACCCTCAAACTCAAAAACATGGAACCATTTGTGAAGCAAGTACCACAACTATAATTTGAGAATTTAATTTGCATGCTTGAGTGGTTGTATATCACATTGGGACCACAGAACAACGGTTGTACCTTTCAGATGCTTTCTTAATCTCTCGGAAGTCTCTAGTTAACCCTAGTTTGACCAAAACTTCTGAATTTCATAGAATAATGAGAAATTCTCAAAATCTATTCAAACCTTCGAATTTGATCAATCCGTGGAAAATATTTCGCATGAAACATGAGAAAATTTGAAAAATGACCCCCTAATAGTCCACTCTCATATGTGGTGTAGTTTGGTCAACCATCATGTCTGACTACTAGAAAGAGCCACTTGTGTACCATGTTTTCATCTACCAATCTTCAAATGGACTCAAATTTGGCACAACTGTGTATCACCATGTGGCTAGTGATGCCAGCATTGTATCCAGCAGTTTTGGTATGAAAAAATCAAAATTTTAACCCTCAAACTCAAAAACACGAACCATTTGTGAATCACGTACCACAACTACAATTTGAGACCTTCAATTTACATGCTTGAGTGGTTGTACATCACATTGGGACCACAGAACAGCAGTTGTACCTTTCAGATGCCTTCACAATCTCTCGAAAGTCTCTGGTCAACCCCGGTTTCACCAAAACTTGTGAATTTCATAGAATAATGAGAAATTCTCAAAATATATTGAAACCTACGAATTTGATTAATCTGTGGCAAATACTTTGCATGAAAAATGAGAAAATTTGAAAAAATGGCCCCTAGCAGTCTACTCTCAAATGTGGTGTAGTTTGGTCAACCACCATGTGTAACTACTAGAAAGAGCCACTTGTGTACCATGTTTTCATCTACCAATATTCAAATGGACTCAAATTTCGCACAAGGGTGTATCACCATGTGGCTAGTGATGCTAGCACTGTATCTAGCCGTTTTGGTTTGAAAAATTCAAAAATTTAACCCTCAAACTCAAAAACATGGAACAATTTATGAAGCAAGTACCACAACTACAATATGAGACCTTCAATTTGCATGCTTGAGTAGTTGTACATCACATTGGGACCACAGAACAAGAGTTGTACCTTTTAGATGCTTTCGCAATCTCTCGAAAGTCTCTGGTCAACCCCGGTTTGACCAAAACTTGTGAATTTCATGGAATAATGAGAAATTCTCAAAATCTATTGAAACCTTCGAATTTGATCACTCTGTGGGAAATATTTTGCATGAAAAATGAGAAAATTTGAAAAAAAGTCCCCCTAGCAGTCCACTCTCAAATGTGGTGTAGTTTGGTTAGCCATCATGTCTGACTACTAGAAAGAGCCACTTGTGTACAATGTTTTCATCTACCAATCTTCAAAAGGACTCAAATTTGGCACAATGGTTTATCACCATGTGGCTAGTGATGCCAGCATTGTATCCAGCAGTTTTGGTTTAAAAAATTCAAAATTTTAACCCTCAAACTCAAAAACATGGAACCATTTGTGAAGCAAGTACCACAACTACAATTAGAGACCTTCAATTTGCATGCTTGAGTGGTTGTACATCACATTGGGACCACGGAACGACAGTTGTACATTTCATATGCTTTCGAATCTCTCGAAAGTCTCTGGTCAACCTCGGGTTGACCAAAACTTGTGAATTTCATAGAATAATGAGAAATTACCAAAATCTATTGAAACCTTCAAATTTGATCACTTTGTGGCAAATACTTTGCATGAAAATGAGAAAATTTGAAAAAATGTCCCATAGTAGTCTACTCTCAAATGTGGTGTAGTTTGGTCAACCATCATGTCTGACTACTAGAAAGAGCCACTTGTGTACCATGATTTCATCTTCCAATCTTCAAATGGACTCAAATTTGGCACAAGGGTGTATCACAAGGTGGCTAGTGATGCTAGCATTGTATCTAGCCATTTTGGTTTAAAAAATTCAAAACATTAACCCTCAAACTCAAAAACATGGAACCATTTGTGAAGCAAGTACCACAACTACAATTTGAGACCTTCAATTTGCATGCTTGAGTGTTTGTACATCGCATTGCGACCATAGAACAACAGTTGTACCTGTCCGATGCTTTCGGAATCTCTCGTAAGTCTCTGGTCAACCCCGGTTTGGCCAAAACTTGTGAATTTCATAGAATAATGAGAAATTCTCAAAATCTATCAAAACCTTCGAATTTGATCACTATGTGGCAAATATTTTGCATGAAAAATAAGAAAATTTGAAAAAATGCCCCCTAGCAGTCCACTCTCAAAAGTGGTGTAGTTTGGTGAACCATCATGTCCGACTACTAGAAAGAGCCACCTGTGTACCATGTTTTCATATACCAATCTTCAAATGGACTCAAATTTAGCACAAGTGTATATCACCATGTGGCTAGTGATGCTAGCATTGTATCTAGCCGTTTTTGTTTGAAATTTCAAAAATTTAACCCTCAAACTCAAAAACATGGAACCATTTGTGAAGCAAGTACCACAACTACAATATGAGACCTTTAATTTGCATGCCTGAGTGGTTGTACATCAGATTGGGACCACGGAATGACAGTTGTACATTTCATATGCTTTCGCAATCTCTCGAAAGTCTCTGGTCAACCCCGGTTTAACCAAAACTTATGAATTTCATAGAATAATGAGACATTCTCAAAATGTATTGAAACCTTCGAATTTGATCACTCCATGGTAAATATTTTGCATGAAAAATAAGAAAATTTGAAAAATGCCCCCCTAGCAGTCCACTCTCAAATGTGGTGTAGTTTCGTCAACCACCATGTCCGACTGCTAGAAAGAGCCACTTGGGTACCATATTTTCATCTACCAATCTTCAAATGGTCTCAAATTTGGCACAAGTGTATATCACCATGTGGCTAGTGATGCGAGCATTGTATCTAGCCGTTTTAGTTTGAAAAATTCAAAAAATTAACCCTCAAACTCAAAAACATGGAACCATTTGTGAAGCAAGTACCACAACTATAATTTGAGACCTTCAATTTGCATGCTTGAGTGGTTGTACATCACATTGGGACCACAGAACAGCGGTTGTACCTTTCAGAAGTTTTCACAATCTCTCGGAAGTCTCTAGTTAACCCCAGTTTGACCAAAACTTGTGAATTTCATAGAATAATGAGAAATTCTCAAAATCCATTCAAACCTTCGAATTTGATCAATCTGTGGCAAATATTTCGCATGAAAAATGAGAAAATTTGAAAAATGACCCCCTAATAGTCCACTCTCATATGTGGTGTAGTTTGGTCAACCATCATGTCTGACTACTAGAAAGAGCCACTTGTGTACCATGTTTTCATCTACCTATCTTCAAATGGACTCAAATTTGGCACAACTGTGTATCACCATGTGGCTAGTGATGCCAGCATTGTATCCAGCAGTTTTGGTTTGAAAAAATCAAAACTTTAACCCTCAAACTCAAAAACACGAACCATTTGTGAATCACGTACCACAACTACAATTTGAGACCTTCAAGTTACATGCTTGAGTGGTTGTACATCACATTGGGACCACAAAACAGCAGTTGTACCTTTCAGATGCTTTCGCAATCTCTCGAAAGTCTCTGGTCAACCCCGGTTTCACCAAAACTTGTGAATTTCATAGAATAATGAGAAATTCTCAAAATCTATTGAAACCTACGAATTTGATAATTTTGTGGCAAATACTTTGCATGAAAAATGAGAAAATTTGAAAAAATGTCCCCTAGCAGTCTACTCTCATATGTGGTGTAGTTTGGTCAACCACCATGTCTGACTACTAGAAAGAGCCACTTGTGTACCATGTTTTCATCTACCAATATTCAAGTGGACTCAAATTTGGCACAAGGGTGTATCACCATGTGGCTAGTGATGCTAGCATTGTATCTAGCTGTTTTGGTTTGAAAAATTCAAAAATTTAACCCTCAAACTCAAAAACATGGAACCATTTATGAAGCAAGTACCACAACTACAATATGAGACCTTTAATTTGCATGCCTGAGTAGTTGTACATCACATTGGGACCACAGAACAATAGTTGTCCCTTTCAGATGCTTTCGCAATCTCTCGAAAGTCTCTGGTCAACCCCGGTTTGACCAAAACTTGTGAATTTCATGGAATAATGAGAAATTCTCAAAATCTATTGAAACCTTCGAATTTGATCACTCTGTGGGAAATATTTTGCATGAAAAATGAGAAAATTTGAAAAAAGTCCCCCTAGCAGTCCACTCTCAAATGTGGTGTAGTTTGGACAACCATCATGTCCGACTACTAGAAAGAGCCACTTGTGTACAATGTTTTCATCTACCAATCTTCAAAAGGACTCAAATTTGGCACAATGGTTTATCACCATCTGGCTAGTGATGCCAGCATTGTATCTAGCCGTTTTGGTTTGAAAAATTCAAAATTTTAACCCTCAAACTCAAAAACATGGAACCATTTGTGAAGCAAGTATCACAACTACAATTAGAGACCTTCAATTTGCATGCTTGAGTGGTTGTACATCACATTGGGACCACGGAACGACAGTTGTACATTTCAGATGCTTTCGAATCTCTCGAAAGTCTCTGGTCAACCCCGGGTTGACCAAAACTTGTGAATTTCATAGAATAATGATAAATTACCAAAATATATTGAAACCTTCGAATTGGATCACTCTGTGGCAAATACTTTGCATGAAAATGAGAAAATTTGAAAAAATGTCCCCTAGCAGTCTACCCTCAAATGTGGTGTTGTTTGGTCAACCATCATGTCGGACTACTAGAAAGAGAAACTTGTGTACCATGGTTTCATCTACCAATCTTCAAACGGACTCAAATTTGGCACAAGGGTGTATCACCAGGTGGCTAGTAATGCTAGCATTGTATCTAGCCATTGTGGTTTAAAAAATTCAAAAAATTAACCCTCAAACTCAAAGACATGGAACCATTTGAGAAGCAAGTACCACAACTACAATTTGAAACCTTCAATTTGCATGCTTGAGTGGTTGTACATCACATTGGGACCACAGAACAACAGTTGTACCTTTCATATGCTTTCGCGATCTCTCGTAAGTCTCTGGTCAGCCCTGGTTTGACCAAAACTTGTGAATTTCATAGAATAATGAGAAATTCTTAGAATCTATCGAAACCTTCGAATTTGATCACTCTGTGGCAAATATTTTGCATGAAAAAAAAGAAAACTTGAAAAAATGCCCCCTAGCAGTCCACTCTCAAATGTGGTGTAGTTTGGTGAACCATCATGTCCGACTATAGAAAGAGCCACTTGTGTACCATGTTTTCATCTACCAATCTTCAAATGGCCTCGAATTTGGCACAAGTGTATATCACCATGTGGCTAGTGATGCTAGCATTGTATCTAGCCGTTTTGGTTTGAAAATTTCAAAAATTTAACCCTCAAACTCAAAAACATGGAACCATTTGTGAAGCAAGTACATCAACTATACTTTGAGACCTTCAATTTGCATGCTTGAGTGGTTCTACATCACATTGGGACCACAAAACATTGGTTGTACCTTTCAGATGCTTTCGCGATTTATCGAAAGTCTCTGGTTAACCCTAGTTTGACCAAAACTTGTGAATTTCATCGAATAATGAGAAACTCTCAAAATCTATTCAAACCTTGGAATTTCATCAAAATGTGGAAAATATTTTGCATGAAAAATGAGAAAATTTGAAAAAAATGTCCCCCTAGCAGTCCACTCTCAAATGTGGTGTAGTTTGGTCAACCATCATGTCCGACTACTAGAAAGAGCCACTTGTGTACCATGTTTTCATCTACCAATCTTGAAATGGACTCAAATTTAGTACAACGGTGTATCACCATGTGGCTAGTGATGCCAGCATTGTATCCAGAGTTTTGGTTTGAAAAATTCAAAAATTTAACCCTCAAACTCAAAAACATGGAACCATTTGTGAAGCAAGTACCACAACTACAATTTGAGACCTTCAATTTGCATGCGTGAGTGGTTGTACATCACATTGGGACCACGGAACTACAGTTGTACCTTTCAGATGCTTTCGCAATCTCTCGAAACTCTATGGTCAACCCCGATTTGACCAAAACTTGTGAATTTCATGGGATAATGAGAAATTCTCAAAATCTATTGAAACCTTCGAATTTGTTCACTATGTGGCAAATACTTTGCATGAAAAATGAGAAAATTTGAAAAATGCCCCCTAGCAGTCTACTCTCAAATGTGGTGTAGTTTGGTCAACCATCAAGTCCAACTACTTGAAAGAGCCACTTGTTTACCATGTTTTCATCTACCAATCTTCAAATGGACTCAAATTTGGCACAAGTGTATATCACCATGTGGCTAGTGATGCTAGCGTTGTATCTAGCCGTTTTTGTTCGAAAAATTCAAAATTTCAACCGTCAAACTCAAAAACATGGAACCATTTCCGAAGCAAGTATCACAACTATAATTTGAGACCTTCAATTTGCATGCTTGAGTGGTTGTACATCACACTGGGACCACAGAATAGTGGTTGTACCTTTCAAATGCTTTCGGAATCTCTCAAAAGTCTCTGGTCAACCCCGGTTTGACCAAAACTTCTGAATTTTATAGAATAATGAGAAATTCTCAAAATCTATTCAAACCTTCGAATTTGATCAATCTGTGGCAAATACTTTGCATGAAAAATGAGAAAATTTGAAAAAAGTCCCCCTAGCAGTCCACTCTCAAATGTGGTGTAGTATGGTCAACCATCATGTCCGGCTACTAGAAAGATCCACTTGTGTACCATGTTTTCATCTACCAATCTTCAAAAGGACTCAAATTTGGCATATGGGTGTATCACCATCTGGCTAGTGATGCTAGCATTGTATCTAGCCATTTTGGTTTGAAAAATTCAAAATTTTAACCCTCAAACTCAAAAACATGGAACCATTTGTGAAGCAAGTACCACAACTACAATTTGCGACCTTCAATTTGCATGCTTGAGTGGTTGTACATCACATCTAGACCACAGAACAACAGTTGTACCTTTCAGATGCTTTCGCAATCTCTCGAAAGTCTCTGGTCAACCCCGGTTTGACCAAAACTTGTGAATTTCATAGAATAATGAGGAATTCTGACCACAACGTTAAGGGTTCACCAATCATGATGAGAAACTTGAAAAAAATGAGAAACTTTGAAAAATGTGAAATTTGGAAAAAAAATGAAAAACTTGAACAAAATGAGAAACTTTGAAAAATGTGAATCTTGGGAAAAATTGAGAAACTTGGGAAAATGAGATATTTGACCAACGAGTTAAGGGTCAACCAATCTTGAGGAGAATCAGCCCACAATCAGACGGAAAAGGCTAATACTTATTACTTTCCCAAAAAATGTACACACAAATATTAGAGCATTATTATAGAGGGTTTCCTAACGATCTGGCGTCCTCCCTCTTTCACAAACGCCTGCTCCTATCTCACTATCGTCTTGTTCTGTCACGACCTCATTCTTTCATCTACCGACGGCGAACGGTCTTACACCACCAGGAGAACTATGGCGATGACTGCTGAGGTACGTATGTCGTCTTGACCCAACACGGTGTGAACTCTACTAGCTGAGATTGTTTGTGCTTTCGGTTGTGAAAGTGGTTGGAATATCTTGTAGATATGAGCGATTGCACTCAAGATCTTCACACTCACGATCTAATTTATCATGTAGTGTGGTGTTTGTTTCGACACGAAGGGTTTGCGCACTGTTGCGACTGAGAAGCACAATTTTTTCGCATTTACCCTATGTCAAAGATTCGAGGAGAGGGCGGTACGATTTTCTTATCAAAAAACATATGAATGTGTAGAGCGTTGTATACTCCCTCCGTTAGTTTTTAAAGTGTCTATTGTTTTTTGAGAAAAAATCATAAATTTAAGGTATATTTAAAGGGACTATCATATACATAAAAATTATTTGAGGGGTTATATGTTAATATTCCATATAAGTGCCTTCCTCTCATTGTGTCATGCATGCTATGCAGGTTCTCCCATTCTATTCAAGATCTAGTTTGCTCAATAAGTATTCAGTGAAAAGGCATGAAAACAGGAGATGCTACATGTCCTTTTCTACACCAGAGAATTTTGAATTTGTGTTGATGGTTACGAATGAACCAAATTTAACATTCATTAGTGGTGGTGGTTGGAAAGAATTTTGTAGAGTGTACAAACTTCAAATGGAACAGCTAGTGAATTTCACCATTCAAAAAAAACTTTGTGAATCAAACAGTGTTGTTTGTGGACACTTCCCTATAATCCATCCAAGTAATACTTCTATCTTAATTTCATTCTGGGTTTGATTAACATATTGTGATTTTACTTATGTGCCAAACGCTCAATGCATAACGATCTTTTCCACATTTTGTTTGTTGCATACTACCATTTGGGTAATGAGGGGAGAGACATAGTTGATCATCTCATTGCAATTGATGGAACCCAATTTAATTGGAGAATGATGGATAAGGTGTGCACAGAGGTAGGAAAGCTTTACGTGTTTGTAGACCATCATGATGTTGGCGACTATGATCTTGGAAGAGCTTATGGATTGCTTCATACCTTGAATTGGTCCTACTGCACCAAAAATTGTATGGTATTATTTATTACATCTTAATTGAACTAACTTAGTTCATTTTTGAATTGTCACAAACACCATTGTTTGCAAATTTTCAATAGAAACTGCCTCGTTGTCTTCTTCCAAATGACATGGACCAAGAAGGTGCTATTACTATAGTTTGTGATCCTAAGACGACGGTGCAATCGACGTACACCATTTCTACTAATGATGGCCGTGCGTCCGTCAAAAGATGGGACAAATTCATGGAGAAGGAACATAGCTTTGAGATTGGACACAAGTTGTTCATGACGCTCTACCTTGGTGATCATGGCGCCTATCTATTTGTCTCTCATGTGCCAGATGTTGAACTTGGTCAGTAGTTTTAGGACATTACAATGTTGCCTCAGCTAGTAATGTCATATTTGTCTTGAAGACTATTGTTTATGCACGATTTGCAAGATGTGTGTATAGTTGCAATACATTAGTATGGCTACATTAATATGAATGTGCATGACAATTCATATGTGTGCATACTAGGTTGTTCAAACAGTACTATAATTAGGTACATAATGAATAGAAGTACACATTTGTTCTCTACATGTTTTAATGTGCCACTAGTTACTGCGGTAGGTAAAGAATAAAATTATTTTTTATTCTCCTGGTTACAGTGCTACGATGTGAATCTCTCCTTGATAACCGAATAGACGGTCCAAAAAACTAGGAGTAAACTGCGTCCCCGCAAAAGCCCCAATTTATCATCTCCATTTCTTCTATGGCGGTTCTAGATAGCGCCACTATCCTTCCATTTCTTCTACGGTGGTTCTTTCTCCATGGGTGCGTGAGGATCGGCCTTGAAGGATTCCTTCCGCCTATTGGAGAAGGATGAAGGAAAGCAGACAACGGAGGTTCATCAGTTCCGTATCCCCGGCAACACTTGCATCCAAGCAGTCTACACCAACGAGGCCAGCATCATCGACATCGTCCTTGATACATTGCAAATGTATCTATAATTTTTGATGTTCCATGCTTGGTTTTATCTACTTTCTTATGTTTTGTCCATACTTTGGAGTACTTTTCATATGATTTCTTGGACTAACCTATTAACAAGAGCCATAGTGCCAGTTGCCTGTTATCTGCTGTTTTTGGTTTCAGGAAGTCAGAAAATGAATATTCTCGGAATTGGACAGGACAAAAGCCAAAGTGCCTATTTTTCCGGAAGTCATCAGATGCCAGAATACGAGACGGAGAGGGGCCAGGGGCCAGCCACACCATAGGGTGGCGCGGGTCCCCCTTGGTCGCGCCACCAGGTGGTGTGGGCCCCCTGGCACTCCACCGACCTTGCCTCTTCGCCTATAAGAAGCCTCCAGATGCATAAACCCTAAATAGTCAATCCCCCAGCCACGAAAAGTTCTGCAGCACCGCCGCCATTGATGACCCACAAGTATAGGGGGTGTATCGCAGTATTTTCGAGGGAAGTGAAATCCAATTTATTGATTCGACACGAGGGGAGCCAAAGAATATTTATAAGCCTTAACAACTGAGTTTTCATTTCAGCTGCACCTGGAAACAATCTTGCTCACAACAGTTTATCAGTAGAAACAGTTTTGTAGTAGGAATAGTAAAGTAACACCAGTAGTAAAGCAAAGACAGTAGTAACAAAAGTAGTAAACAGTGGGATTCGAGTGCGGTAGGCATAGGGATGGATGGCGGGCGTTGCATGGACAAGACAATTCACATAGCAATCAGAACATAGGGCAATTGCAGATAAATAAGATAAAGCATCCAAGTACTAGACAATCCTAGGCATGTGTTCCATATATAGTCATACGTGCTCGCAATGAGAACTTGCACAACATCTTTTGTCCTACTAGCCCATTTGCAGCGGGGCCTCTAGGGAACTACTGGCAATTAAGGTGCTCCTTTTAATAGAGCACCGGAGCAAAGCATTAACACTCCATGAACACATGTGATCCTCACATCAAAGCCATTCCCTTCCGGTTATCCCGATTTCTGTCACGTCGGGGCCATAGGTTCCGGACAACAACGTGCGTATACAACTTGTAGATAAGACCAGAAACAATACTATCATAATCAATCAATAATAAGTTCAGATATGAAATCATGGCACTCGGGCCCTAGTGACAAGCATTAAGCACAACAAGTTGCAACAAAGTCATAAAGCACTATAAAAGATACTAGGCACCATGCTCTAACAATCTGATGCCATTACATGAATGATCTCATCCAATCCCTACCATCCCCATAGCCTACAGCAGGGGATTACTCACTCATAGATGGGGGAAACATGGATGGTTGATGGAGATGATGGTGGAGATCGATGGAGATGGCTCCAGGGGCACTTCCCTGTCCCGGCAAGGTGCCGGAACAGAGACTTTCTGTCCCCCGAATCTCCCCTTCGGTGGCGGCGGCGTAGCGGAACTTTTCATGGAAAAACGTCGAACCCCCTGAAGTTTTTATGTCAGAAGGCTTCTTATAGGCAAAGAGGGAGACCGAGGGGGTGCCTGGGGCCACCACACCAGGCCTTAGCGTGGCCAGGCCCAGCCCACGCCTGGGGGGGTGTGGCCAGCCCCTGGCCCTCCTCCGTCTCGTATTCTGGCTTCATGAGTCTTCTGGAAAAATAGGCATGATGGCTCAATGCACGGCGCCCAGAAAAATGCTTGATGGTGGTGTTGATGTAGAGCTCGTTGGGAACCCCAAGAGGAAGGTATGATGAGCACAGCAGCAAGTTTCCCTCAGTTATGAAACCAAGGTTCAATCGAACCAGTAGGAGCAAGGAAACACCTCAAAGGTGTTACTAGCTGAGCTTTGGCAGGGCGCACTACCGGTGCTAGTAGCAATGTGGAGACCTGCACAACACAACCACAGAACTTTATCCCCAACTTGCGATGAGGTTGTCAATCTTGCCGTGTTTTGCGAAAAACAAAGGATTAAACGATTTGAAAGGAAAGAAGTAAAAGTTTGCAGAAAGTAAACACAAAGAAGTAAATAGTTGTAGATTGTATGTAAAGTAAAAGGACCGGGATCCATAGTTCACTAGAGGTGGCTCTCCTTAGATAGATAACATGCTGGGTGAACAAATTACAGCGGGGCAATTGACAAACACCGAGAAAGCAATACATGCACATACTAATCATCTTGACTCCTTTGAGACTTGATTCGGCATTACAACATAATACATAGACCGCCATCCAACTACATCTATAACTAATAATCCACCTTCAGGTTATCATCCGAACCTCCTCTAGTATTAAGTTGCAAGCAACAGATTATTGCTTTACGAACTGCATGTAAAGTAAACAATACAATTGTTCTATGAACAAAGGATCGTTGTTTTCTCCCTAGTAGAAACATCACATCTAGTACCTTAGAGATTATGTCACTTCCCCAGATTACCAGAGGCATGAACCCACTATCGAGCATACATACTAACTCTTGGAGTTGCTAGCATCTACTTGGCCAAGATAGCTACTAACAACGGAAAGCATGCAAGATCTCAAATAACAAAGACATGATAGAATCAATAATCAATCTGAAACAGCAGCTCAATATCCATCGGATCCCCGCAAGCACAACATGTATGAATTACAAATAGATGATCTTGATCATGAACGGAGCTCACAAGATCTAAACATGAAAGCACAAAGGAGAAGAGACCAGCCATCTAGCTACTACATGGATCCGTAGTCCAAGGATGAACTACTCACGCATCACACCGGAGGCTTGCATGGTGATGAAGAAGGCCTCCAGGGTGAATTCCCCTCTCCGGCAGGATGCCGAGAAGAGCTTCAGATCCCCCCCGATCTAAGGCCAGAGATGACGATGGCTACAGACTCTTTTGTGGATTTTTTGATCGGGTCCTTAGGGTTTTCGTCCCGAGGGAAATATATAGGCCGAAGGAGCGGCCGAGGGGGTGCCAGGGCTGGCCTCACCACCCCCTTGCGCGGGCCAGGCTGGGCCGCACCGCCAGGTGGTGTGGTGGCCCCCTGGTCCCTCTCCGTCTCGTATTCTGGCACTTGATCACTTCCAGAAAAATAGGCACTTTGGCTTTTGCCCCGTCCAATTCCGAGAATATTCATTTTCTGACTTTCCTGGAACCAAAAACAGCAGAAAACAGGCAGCTGGCACTGTGGCTCTTGTTAATAGGTTAGTCCAAGAAATCATATGAAAAGTACTCCAAAGTTGGAACAAAACACAAGAAAGTGGATAAAACCAAGCATGGAACATCAAAAATTATAGATACATTTGCAATGTATCAACATCCCCAATCTTAACTCCTGCTCGTCCTCGAGTAGGTAAGTGATAAACAGAAATAATAATTTTTTGAGGTGACATGCACCAACAAAGACTTGATCAAAGTATTTGCAAAACATTCAAAGCTGGGATCATAGTACTTCAATCATAACATGAAAGACAAAGTTCTAGAAATAAGCAAAGAAACTATGATGCAACATGAAAAGGCACAAACAAAAGATTCATGAATAACAATGCTTTGCAAGACGTTTGTTTGTTTCACATAAAGAAAACATAGCATAAAAGTATTCAGCTTGTCCCTCAATAGAGTAGCAAATATAAATGCATAGGACACCTTCAAAGTTCATAAGAGTGACTAGATACAATAGTTTCAAACAAGCAATAACAAGTTATGCATCAATCAACTAGTCTTGGGACAATGCACATAGAACTAAGAATGGCCACTATGCTCTCAAAGTAGGTGCGTAAAGTTAGAAGGTGGAGACTCAATATAATGGTGGAAGAAAAGCCTTTTGTAAAAGGAAGTAGGGATTCAAGTCTCATAAAGAGCTTCCAAAAATTATGGTACTTATAGCTTTCAGCTCTCATTGCCCCTCTCATAAGCATGTTGAAGGTGATTAAGGTTAAAGTGACACAACTAAGAGGATATGCTTGACAAGTTATAAACCAAAATCTCATGCCCCTTACTTACGAAGACCGATCCTCATGCTACTCAACTTCAGTCACGAGTAAGCTCTTGTCATTGAAAGTATATATGTATCATTAAGAACCGCCAATGGGGTACCCCTTGCACATGATATGGGAGCTTTCCCATAATCAAAATGACAAGGCAAGCAGACAATGAGCATCTCAGCGATCTTTTTATTTGCTATTTGCATAAGTTTTTATTGAGGATGCTTCATAGAGTGCTCATTATGGTGATGCTGCAAGTTTCCACCATGATTAGGCATGGCTTAGGCTAGCGGCCCAGGCGTTTCTCTAACACACATACAAACTCCATGATCTTACAAGTTCCACTTTTATTTCACACCGCCGGGATCCGTAAGCAAAAGAACATGATATCAACGGGGTACAAAGTATAAGTGCAATATTGAAAGCGTTCCCCATGAAACATGGTTCTGCTAATTTCAACTTATAAAGCGCAAGCATATATGCAACAAAGAAGGACCCAATGGTTCAAGTTTATTAGAGGCAATAAAGTAAAGTGTGCTATCAAGTTCGTGAGAGCTTTAATCACTAGTTTTCTCATAACAAGTGGAAGGTAAACAAAAGCATGAATATACTTGGAATAGCATAAGATAGTAGGTAGGTATGGTGGACTCTTTGGAATAACTTGGTTTAGGGAGTTGGATGCATGAGTGGAACTCATACTTTGTTGTGGAGGCTAGCAAAAGACTGGGAGCGATAAACTAAGAGAGCAATAATGGCCATAATCATGCAGAGCGACAAAACATCATTGATCAAAGCATAAAGTGATACTACAAGTTGAAAACTAAAGGATCATAAAGGCTATGGTGACTTTAGATAGTCATAACATGGTGTGAGCATGTGCCAAGTCAACCCAAATAAAGCATCAAAGGAGAATACCACTATACTATGCTTTAATATGCTAAAACAACACATGATTCATCCAAGGCACATTAACCAATCTCAATTGTTTATAAAAATTCATGCTACAGCAAAGAATACTAATCATAAAGCAAAACCAATATCGAGCATGGCATGACAAAGCACAGGCCACAGTCAAAAACAAGCTCTTTTTACCACATAAGCATGAACTTTCCTACTCTTTTCCAAAACCAAACCAAACTATTTGCAAACCAATGTGTGAAAGAGGGGGTCCAACCAACTTATTCAGAAAACTAAGCAAACCAAGAAAACTAAAAACCAAAACAAAAACGAAAAATAAAACGGTCCAAGAAAAACACAACTGTGCATGAAACAATAAAAATGAAGCGTTTGGAAGAAACCAGGAATTTTTATTGATGAAGAAGGGGATGCCTTGGGCATCCCCAAGCTTTGACATTTGTACTTCTTGGATATTTCTTGGGGTGACACGCGTGGAATCCCCAAGCTTGAGCTTTAGTCCATCCTTCATCTCATTACTCATTCCTTCCATACACCTGAAATTTTTCCTTCATACAAAACTTCACACAATCTCATTAGCAACATTAGTGCATTTTAAGATAAATAAGTCTCAAGGTTCAGTTCTAACACCAAATAAACTTCCATTAGAACACTATATACTGTAGCACTTCCCTTAAAAATCTCAATTCCCCAAAGGAACTCAAGAAGGAACTAACAAGAAGCAAATGCAGAAAATGGCAGAAATCTGTCAAAACAGACCAGCAGGTAAAGACGAATTTTTTCGAAGACCTTCTGTTGCTCCAATCAAAAAGTGTTGAACTAACGAAAGTTAGATAACAACCTGGGGCAGAAGCACAAAACATGACAGATCAATAAGACGTACATAGCTCTCTCAGCAATTTTTACGATCAAGCACAGAAATCTGTTTCGGGACAGCAACTTTCCCAATCATTACTTCACTCTGATTAGAGGTTACTCTTGGCACAAAAAGCAAATAAAAAGGATAAGGAGAGATTATTACAGAGGTAATAACTTCCAAGACTCAACTAAAACTCTTGGGTTATCTCCCAACAAGTACTTTTCTTTAACGCCTTTAAGTTAGGCATAATTTTTTTTAGAAGATGCTCTCTTAGGAAATATGAATTGAAGTAAAAGAGAGCATCAAGAAGCAAATTCAAAACACATTTAAGTCTAACCCACTTCCTATGCATAGGAATCTTGTATGCAAATAAATGCACAAAGAACAAAGTGACAGGCATAGGAATATAAAACAAAAGTAACTTCAAAACTTTTAGCACATAGAGAGGTGTTTCATTGCCATAAAAACTTCTGCAACCATATTTTCCTCTCTCATAATAATTTTCAGTAGCCTCATGAATAAACTCAACAATATAACTATCACATAAGGCATGCTTTTCATGATCTACAAGCACTAGAGCTTTATTATAAATATTTTCAAAAGAATCCTCGAGAACATAACATTCACCCTCCTTTGATAAGCATGGGGGACAATCAAATAATGTAAGGGATAAAGAGTTAATCTCATTAGAAGGTAGGCATGGGTAGATCCATTCCTCCTCCTTTTGTCCATCACTCTCCTCCTCATTTTCATCTAATGAGCTTTCAGGTTCAGCAATTTCTTCTTCCATGGAGGTTCTAGCAGGCGGTGGTTCATCTATTACCTTAGCAGTCATAAAACTATTCCCAAATAGGAAACTGAGTGAGCTATCCATAATGAAATAGTGATTGGAGCAGAGCTAGTCATAAAGGCAACTTAAGAAAGGAACTAATTTTTTTGTGTTTTTAAAGAACCAAAACAAGCAAACAACGCAAAAAGAAACTAAGCAAAACAAAAACAACAAAGTAAAGAGATTGGTTATGAGGGACTCCCCTTGTGAAGATGTCCTTGACTCCCCGGCAACGGCGCCAGAAAAATGCTTGATGGCGGTGTTGATGTAGAGCTCGTTGGGATCCCCAAGAGGAAGGTATGATGAGCATAGCAGCAAGTTTCCCTCAGTTATGAAACCAAGGTATAATCGAACCAGTAGGAGCAAGGAAACACCTCAAAGGTGTTACTAGCTGAGCTTTGGCAGGGCGCACTACCGGTGCTAGTAGCAATGTGGAGACCTGCACCACACAACCACAGAACTTTATCCCCAACTTGCGATGAGGTTGTCAATCTTGCCGTGTTTTGCGGAAAACAAAGGATTAAACGTATTGAATGGAAAGAAGTAAAAGTTTGCAGAAAGTAAACACAAAGAAGTAAATAGTTGTAGATTGTATGTAAAGTAAAAGGATCGGGATCCATAGTTCACTAGAGGTGGCTCTCCTTAGATAGATAACATGCTGGGTCAACAAATTACAGCGGGGCAATTGAGAAACACCGAGAAAGCAATACATGCATATACTAATCATCTTGACTCCTTTGAGACTTGATTGGGCATTACAACATAATACATAGACCGCCATCCAACTGCATCTATAACTAATAATCCACCTTCAGGTTATCATCCGAACCCCCTCCAGTATTAAGTTGCAAGCAACAGATTATTGCTTTACGAACTGCGTGTAAAGTAAACAATACAATTGTTCTATGAACAAAGGATCGTTGTTTTCTCCCTAGTAGCAACAGCACATCTAGTACCTTAGAGATTTTTGTCACTTCCCCAGATTACCAGAGGCATGAACCCACTATCGAGCATAAATACTAACTCTTGGAGTTGCTAGCATCTACTTGGCCAAGATAGCTACTAACAACGGAAAGCATGCAAGATCTCAAATAACAAAGACATGATAGAATCAATAATCAATCTGAAATAGCATCTCAATATCCATCGGATCCCCGCAAGCACAACATGTATGAATTACAAATAGATGATCTTGATCATGAACGGAGCTCACGAGATCTAAACATTAAAGCACAAAGGAGGAGAGACCAGCCATCTAGCTACTACATGGATCCGTAGTCCAAGGATGAACTACTCACGCATCACACCGGAGGCTTGCATGGTGATGAAGAAGGCCTCCAGGGTGAATTCCCCTCTCCGGCAGGGTGCCGGGAAGAGCTTCAGATCCCCCCCGATCTAGGGACAGAGACGACGATGGCTACAGACTCTTTTGTGGATTTTTTGATCGGGTCCTTAGGGTTTTCGTC
Source organism: Avena eriantha (assembly GCA_910589775.1). Classification (NCBI taxonomy): domain Eukaryota; kingdom Viridiplantae; phylum Streptophyta; class Magnoliopsida; order Poales; family Poaceae; genus Avena; species Avena eriantha. The sequence goes on from OU342745.1 coordinate 539,701,027, forward strand.
CCGAGGGCAATATATAGGCGAAAGGAGAGGCCGAGGGGGTGCCAGGGCTGGCCTCACCACCCCCTGGCGCGGGCCAGGCTGGGCCGCGCCGCCAGGTGGTGTGGTGGCCCCCTAGTCCCTCTCCGTCTCGTATTCTGGCACTTGATCACTTCCAGAAAAATAGGAACTTTGGCTTTTGTCCCGTCCAATTCCGAGAATATTCATTTTCTGACTTTCCTGGAACCAAAAACAGCAGAAAACAGGCAGCTGGCACTGTGGCTCTTGTTAATAGGTTAGTCCAAGAAATCATATGAAAAGTACTCCAAAGTTGGAAAAAAACACAAGAAAGTGGATAAAACCAAGCATGGAACATCAAAAATTATAGATACATTTGCAATGTATCAAGGCACTTTGCCTTTTGTCCCGTCCAATTTCGAGAACATTCATTTTCTGACTTTCTTGGAGCCAAAAACAGCAGAAAACAGGCAGCTGGCACTGTGGCTCTTGTTAGTAGTTTAGTCCAAGAAATCATATGAAAAGTACTCCAAAGTGTGGACAAAACACAAGAAAGTAGATAAAACTAAGCATGGAGCATCAGAAATTATAGATACATTTGCAATGTATCAGCCACCAAAGGGAAGATTTGGGGGACAAAAAGTCTCTCTTCCGGCACCCTGTCGGGACGGGGAAGTGCCCCTGGAGCCATCTCCATCGATCTCCACCACCATCTCTATCACCATTGCTGATTCCCATGATGAGGAGGGAGTAGTTCTCTCTCGAGGCTAGGGGTTCTACCGGTAGCTATGTGTTCATCTCTCTCTCTATGCATGATCATATTGTGATCATGAGCTTGTAATCTATAGATCTATTCTGCTACTCAAGTGCTTTAATAGATCTCTGCTCTCCCCACGTGTGTGAAAGTGACAGCGTGCTCACCATGGTGGCACTTAAGGCTAGAGATTACAAATACTTGCTATGAGTTATATTTGGAGTTGGATGTTTCTATGAAATTGTGGTGTTTGTTGGACTCATCTAGTACTCAAGGTGACAGTGTGGGGTTTTATAGATGGGAAGGGCTTACTTTGAGGTGTGCTGTTATAGCCCTACCATGGATTAGAGTATCCAACCGGAGAGTAGTCAAGAGTAGTATAATAAAGAGAACATATTTATATGAGAGTGTTCACTAGTGAAAGTATGATCCCTGGGCCTTGTTTCTAAGCACTGAAACACCGTTCGCTATTAGATCTGTTACATGGTTGCATGTTTCCATCTTTATTTCAGTTTGGCTTTAATCTCTTCTACACCATCAAGCTATTTTCTCGCACCATTGTCTTATATCCATACCACTTGTATTTCACTATCTCTTCGCCAAACTAGTGCACCTATACACCTGACAAGTGTATTGGGTGTGTTGGGGACACAAGAGACTTCTTGTATCTTGATTGCAAGGTTGCTTGAGAGGGAATAGCTTTGACCACTTCCTCCCTGAGTTCGATAAACCTTGGGTGATCCACTTAAGGGAAAACTTGCTGCTGTTCTACAAACCTCTGCACTTGGAGGCCCAACAACTGTCTACAATAATAGAAGTGCGTAGACATCAAGCTATTTTCTGGCGCCGTTGTCGGGGAGGTAAGGTAAAAGGTATTCACACCGGAGGATTAAATAAGAAGAACCTCCCACAGCAAACGCCTATTTTCTGGTGTGAGTACTCGAAGTTATTTCCTTTAGATTCTACAATTTTGTCTTTTTGTTTCTTGTTTTCACTAGTTAGGCTTAACGGAAAACAACAACAAAATTAGAGAGCTTTGTAGTATTTATCTTGAGTTAGGACATGAAGTGTTTGAAGAGAAAATTAAAAAACCTATGGAACTTTATTTGCATGCTAATAGCAATGTTGTTAGTATGAATTCTTTGGACACCATTATTTCTAATGCTATGGAAAAGTCTAAGCTCGGGGAAGCTAGTTTTGATGAAAATGATCTTTTTAGTTCCCCATCTTTAGAGGAGAAAATTTGCTTTGATGATACTATGCCTCCAATATATGATGATTACAATGATGAATATGATATTTTCAGTCCACCTACTATGGAGGAGAAAATTAATTATGATTACAATATGCCTCCTATATTTGATGATTATGGTGATGAGAATAATAATGATAGCTATTTTGTTGAATTTGCTCCCACTATGATTAATAAGAATGATTAATCTTATAGGGAGAGTATTAATTCTTTTATGCATGTGGCTCATGATAAGAATGTTTTATGTGATAGTTATATTGTTAATTTCATTCATGATGCTACTAAAAGTTATTATGAGATAGGGAAACATGGCTTTATGCATATCAATAATATTAAGTTTCCCCTCTTTATGTTGAAAATTTTGAAGTTGCACTTGTTTTGCTTTCCTATGCTTGTTGCTTTGTGCTTTCATGACTTGTTTATTTACAAAATTCCTATGCATAGGAAGTGGGTTAGACTTAAATATGTTTTGAATTTTCTTCTTGATGCTCTCTTTCACTTCAATTCATATTTCTTATGTGAGCATCTTCTCAAACTATCATGCCTAACTTAAAGGCGTTAAAGAAAAGTACTTATTGGGAGATAACCCAAAAGTTTTAGATGAGTCTTGGAAGTTATTACCTCTGTAATAACCGCTCCTTATCCTTTTTATTTGCTTTTTGTGCCAAGAGTAACCTCTAATGAGAGTGAAGTAATGATTGGGAAAGTTGCTGTCCCGAAACAGATTTCTGTGCTTCACCGTAAAAAATTGTGAGAGATCTCTATATGTCGGATTGAGATGTAATTTGTTGTGCTTCTGCCCCCAGGTTGTTATATAACTTTCGTTAGTTCAATACTTTTTTATTTGAGCAACAGAAGGTCTTCGAACAAATTCGTCTTTACCAGCTGGTCTGTTTTGACAGATTTCTGCCATTTTCTGCATTTGCTTCTTGTTGGTTCCTTTTTGAGTTCTTTTGGTGAATTGAGATTTTTGAGGGAATTGCTATAGTATCTAGTGTTTAAATGGAAGTTTATTTCGTGTTAGAACTGAATCTTAAGACTTATTTATCTTGAGTGCACTAATGTTGCTAATAAAGATTGTGTGAAGTTTTGTATGAAGGAAAATTTTCAGGTGTATGGAAGGAATGAGTAATGAGATAAAGGATAGACTAAAGCTCAATCTTGGGGATGCCACGCGTGTCACCCCAAGAAATATCCAAGAACTACAAGCGTCAAAGCTTTGGGATGCCCAAGGCATCCCCTTCTTCATCAATAAAAATCTAAGGTTCTTCCAAACACTTCATTTTTATTGCTTCATGCACAGTTGTGTTTTTCTTGGAGCGTCTTCTTTTTCGTTTTGTTTTGGTTTTTAGTTTGCTTGGTTTGCTTAGTTTTCTGAATAAATTGGTTGGACCCCCTCTTTCATACATTGGTTTGCAAATAGTTTGGTTTGGTTTGGAAAAGAGTAGGAAAGTTCATGCTTATGTGGTAAAAAGAGCTTGTTTTTGACTGTGGCCTATGCTTTGTCATGCCATGCTTGATATTGTTTTGGCTTTATGATTAGTATTCTTTGCTATAGCATGACTTGTTATAAACAATTGAGATTGCTTAATGTGCCTTGGATGAATCATGCGTTGTTTTAGCATATTAAAGCATAGTTTAGTGGTATTCTCCTTTGATGCTTTATTTGGGTTGACTTGGCGCATGCTCACACCATGTTATGACTATCTCAAGTCACCATAGCCTCTATGATCCTTTAGTTTTCAACTTTTAGTATCACTTTATGCTTTGATCAATGATGTTTTGTCGCTCTGCATGATTATGGCCATTATTGCTCTCTTAGTTTGTCACTCCCAGTCTTTTGCTAGCCTCCATAACCAAGTATGAGTTCCACTCATGCATCCAACTCCCTAAATCAAGTTATTCCAAAGAGTCCACCACACCTACCTACTAGCTTATGCTATTCCAAGTATATTTGTGCTTTTGTTTACCTTCCAAATTAAACTTGTTATGAGAAAACTAGTGATTAAAGCTCTCACGAACTTGATGGCACACTTTACTTTTTTGCATCTAATAAACTTGAACCACTGGGTCCTTCTTTGTTGCGTATATGCTTGCGCTTTATAAGTTGAAATTAGCAGAACCATGTACCATGGGGAACGCTTTCAACATTGCACTTGTACTTTGTACCCCGTTGATATCATGTTCTTTTGCGTACGGATCCCGGCGGTGTGAAATAAAAGTGGAACTTGTAAGATCATGGAGTTTGTATGTGTGTTAGAGAAACGCCTGGGCTGCTAGCCTAATCCATGCCTAATCATGGTGGAAACTTGCAGCATCACCGTAATGAGCACTCTATGAAGCATCCTCAATAAAAACCTATGCAAATAGCAAATAAAAAGATCACTGAGATGCTCATTGTCTGCTTGCCTTGTCATTTTGATTATGGGATAGCTCCTGTATCATGTGCAAGGGGTACCCCGCTGGCGGTTCTTTATGATACATATGTACTTACAATGACAAGAGCTTACTTGTGACTAAAGTTGAGTAGCATGAGGTTCGGTCTTCGTAAGTAAGGGGCATGAGATTTCGGTTTATAACTTGTCAAGCATATCCTCTTAGTTGTGTCACTTTAACCTTAATCACCTTCAAGATGCTTATGATAGGGGCAATGAGAGATGAAAGCTAATAAGTACCATAATTTTTGGAAGCTCTTTATGAGACTTGAATCCCTTCTTCCTTCTATGAAGGCCCTTTCTTCCACTTATATATTGAGTCTCCACCTTCTATCTTCATGCACCTACTTTGAGAGCATAGTGGCCATTCTTAGTTCTATGTGCATTGTCCCAAGACTAGTTGATTGATGCATAACTTTATATTTCTTGTTTTAAACTATTTGTATCTAGTCACTCTTATGAACTTTGAAGGTGTCCTATGCATTTATATTTGCTACTCTATTGAGGGACAAGCTGAATGCTATTATGCTATGTTTTGTTTATGTGGAACAAACAAACGTCTTGCAAAGCATTGTTATTCATGAATCTTTTGTTTGTGCCTTTTCATGTTGCAACATAGTTTCTTTGTCTTATTCCTAGAACTTTGTCTTTCATGCTATGTTGAAGTACTATGATCCCAGCTATCCATGTTTTACAAATACTTTGATCAAGTTTATGATGGTGCATGTCACCTCAAAAATTATTCTTTCTTTTTATCACTTACCTACTCGAGGACGAGCAGGAGTTAAGCTTGGGGATGTTGATACATTGCAAATGTATCTATAATTTTTCATGTTCCATGCTTGGTTTTATCTACTTTCTAATGTTTTGTCCATACTTTGGAGTACTTTTCATATGATTTCTTGGACTAACCTATTAACAAGAGCCATAGTGCTAGTTGCCTGTTTTCTGCTGTTTTTGGTTTCAGGAAGTTAGAAAATGAATATTCTCGGAATTGGATGGGACAAAAGCCAAAGTGCCTATTTTTCCGGAAGTTAGCAGATGCCAGAATACGAGACGAAGAGGGGCCAGGGGCCAGCCACACCATAGGGTGGCGTGGGTCCCCCTTGGCTGCGCCACTAGGTGGTGTGGGCCCCCTGGCACTCCACCGCCCTTGCCTCTTCGCCTATAAGAAGGCTCCCGATGCATAAACCCTAAATAGTCAAGCCTCCAGCCACGAAAAGTTCCGCAGCACCGCCGCCACCGAAGGGGAGATTCGGGGGACAGAAAGTCTCTGTTCCGGCACCCTGCCGGGACGGGGAAGTGCCCCCGGAGCCATCTCCATCGATCTCCACCACCATCTCCATCACCATTGCTGATTTCCATGATGAGGAGGGAGTAGTTCTTTCTCGAGGCTAAGGGTTCTACCTGTAGCTATGTGTTCATCTCTCTCTCTATGCATGATCATATTGTGATCATGAGCTTGTAATCTATAGATCTATTCTGCTACTCAAGTGCTTTAATAGATCTTTGCTCTCCCCACGTGTGTGAAAGTGACAGCGTGCTCACCATGGTGGCACTTAGGCTAGAGATTACAAATACTTGTTATGAGTTATATTTGGAGTTGGGTGTTTCTATGAAATCGTGGTGTTTGTTGGACTCATCTAGTACTCAAGGTGACAGTGTGGGTTTTCTAGATGGGAAAGGCTTACTTTGAGGTGTGTTGTTATAGCCCTACCATGGACTAGAGTGTCCAACCGGAGAGTAGTTAAGAGTAGTATCATAAAGAGAAGATATTTATATGAGAGTGTTCACTAGTGAAAGTATGATGCCTAGGCCTTGTTTCTAAGAACTGAAACACCGTTTGCTATTAGATCTGTTACATGTTTGCTTGTTTCCATATTTATTTTAGTTTGCCTTTAGTCTCTTCTACACCATCAAGCTATTTTCTCGCACCATTGTCTTATATCCATACCACTTGTATTTCACTATCTCTTCGCTGAACTAGTGCACCTATACACCTGACAAGTGTATTGGGTGTGTTGGGGACACAAGTGACTTCTTGGATCTTGATTGCAGGGTTGCTTGAGAGGGAATACCTTTGACCACTTCCTCCCTGAGTTTGGGTGATCCACTTAAGGGAAAACTTGTTGCTGTTCTACAAACCTCTGCACTTGGAGGACCAACAACTGTCTACAAGAATAGAAGTGCGTAGATATCAGTCCTCGCCATGTACCTGGAGTGACTCAAGGACGAGGAGGTCAGGTTTGTTGGCCTCGATTTGGAGTATGACATCACGCAGATGAAGATTGCGGTCTTGCACATTGCGATGAAGGAGAACGTCCTCGTCTTCCACATAACCAAGTTCGATTTTTTGCAGTTCATCTGATTATGCTGCAGTTTTTTATCCTTTTTTATGAGTATGGTAATGATGCTCCTAATGTAGTCATATTTGGCCCATTTGCCCCCAATAGTGGCCCAAAAGGTGTCCAAAGAATGTTGTAACCAAAATATCTAAATGAACAAAAAAAACACTAGGCAGGTTCCTTGTTGCAATATGTGCATCTTGGGAGACAATAACACTCTGAATTGCTTGTGTTATATTTGTGAATGCCTAAGTAGGAAATTCTATATTCTTAACTGCAAAGTTAATTTGGAAATCAGAATTGCTTGTGTTATATTTGTGAATGTGCTTCTTCAAATCAGATTTGCTAGTACACCTTGTAATAATCCTAGTTGTAATGATACTTTGGATTGTCGTTTCAATCTTTGAACAAGGTTAAACCGTTTCTAGTACTTAAATGGCACAGTTCGAGCATGGCATTTCATTCTTTTAATAGAGAATCATTGTATTTGTTAGTACAACATATTTTGAACTGCCTGAGTTAAATAATGCAATGTAGGTGCCAGGACTATGTTCGTAGCCTTCGGGAGTTCCTTTATCACGGAAATGTAACTATTGTTGGTGTGGACATAAGGAAAGATAGCAAATTGATGCGGAAAGAATGGTTGTACATTCCAGAAGGCAAACACATCGACATCCAGGACATCTTCAAACTCAAAGGACATGGAGATAGGGCTGGGATGGCTGCCATGGCTGCAAACATCATCCACCCCAGGTACGGAGGCATGAAGGATTCCTTTGTCAATGAGATTGCCAAACGCCAAGGCCATGACTACTAGGAATGGAAGCCGCTTGCAGAGAAGAACTTGGAGTATGCTTCCACTAATGGATACGTTGCATATGAACTGTTTCACATCATCAATCTAGTGACCGAGGGTACTCCTTCAAACAAGGGGCCAATCGTCGCCGTGGTTATTAGAACTAGTCTACCATAACATCTGCAAGAAGGTAGTCCTATTTGTTGGAAGTAGTATGTGTTTCTAACTCTAGAAATAGTGTAACATCTCTGGAGAAAACTATCTGCCCTGCCTTTTGATATATAATTATCAAGATGCATTGGTATAACTGGTTATGGTTACAACACATGAGTTTGGTTCATAATCCAACAAGTTTTACCAAAATTATGAATAACGTAGTACAGAAATCTAATCCTCGACATATGTGTCATAATCAGAGTTCCTGCCTTTAGCATCATTTGCAAGGTCTTCCAACTTGTAAACATGTTCATCATCACTTATGTCCATGTCCTCTATATTGTTGTCTTCCTTTTCTAGATCTTCGACAAATCTTGCTGCAACATGTTCCACTTCGCCTGGACGATCAACAGCCTTGACATCATCATCTTTATCTTCTTCGACAGCTACATGTTGAAATCTACGATCCATTGACATATGTCCTCCTGGTATGCCAAGTTCTCTTGATCAGTAGCTTCATTACCAAATTCAATTTCTGGTACATCATAGACATTCCTATTGCTGAATGTCTGCACAATTTTCCAAGGGAAACCAAACTCAATATCTTCCAAATAAAAACATGATTCTGCTTGATCTGCCAATATGAAGGGGACATTCTTGTACCAAAGAACAGAAGTATTAACACTTTTGTAGTGTCCATCATCTTTCATCTTTGATTTTTTTGCTGTCTAGATCAAACCAGTCGCAGCGAAACAGGAATATTGATCTGGGACCATGCTTGTTAGGCACATACTTGAGCTCTATAACTTCCTGCAGAACACCATAAAAATCATTATCTTGTTGAGCACCAACATATACCTTATTCATTACCCCACAATTCTGAGTTATTAGGTTCTTCTCCTGAGTGACCGTACGAAACCTAGCACCCTTTATATTGCAAGCAGAGTGTACAATTACACGCTTGTCTAGCCCATCTACAAGTGACTTCAAATCTTCAGATGCATTGTTTATTTGAGTCACATGGTTTTTAAACCATGCCGGGAACACTTTCTTTAGTGCCTCATCTATGTTACTAGCACCCCTAACAAGTAATTCTTCTCGGCAAACGCTGAAATAGACAAATAAAAATGAGACAATATGATATTAAGTACAAGTGCCAGCAATTATTTATGCATAATCATGTCCAAAAAACTTACTTGATATAAGGTTCTGCCTCTTCACAATTTTCCAGAACATACCAAACCATGTTATCAAATTCCTTCTCAAAAAAATTCAGATATGATTTTCCAAACCCTTTGGCTCCATCAGAGAAAACTTTGAACTCATCAATACTAACTTCCCTTTGGATATCTTGGTTCCTTTCAGCTTTGTTAAATCTTGTTTCCATGTCATCATTAAAATATCTAGAGCAAAATGTGACGCACTCATCGACGATATACCCTTCAGCAATTGAACCTTCAGGCCTTCCTTTGTTACGAACAGTAGACTTAAGATAACCTAGTCTTCTCTCAACTGGATACATCCAGCCATAATGGACATGCCCCCTTAGAATAGCCTCCTCAGGAATATGAATAGCTAAGTGCACCATGATATCAAAAAATGCAGGGGGGAAGATCTTCTCAAGTCTGCAAATAATTAAAACTATCTCTACCTTTAGTCGTTCCAGGACTTTGACATGAAGAGTTCTGGCACACAACTCTCCAAAAAAACTGCCCAAATTAGCAGTAGCCTCATACATTTCTTTTGGTGCAACACCTTTCAAGCCAACTGCCAAAATACGTTACAGAAAAATGTGGCAGTCATGTGTCTTCATACCATGTACTTTTCCAGCTTCAATATCCACACACCTTTACTAGTTTGAACAAAAACCATCTGGGAACCTAATTTTTGCCAAAAACCTGCAGACACATTTCTTCTTTTCCTTTTCAAGTGTCCAAGGGCATATGGCTTCAAACAACTATCCCCTTATTCTTCCATCCAAAATTTCCTCCTAATGTTCATTTTCTTTAAATCAACTCTAGCACTGACAGTGTCCTTGGTTTTTCCATCAATTTTGAGAAGTGTACCTACTATGTTGTCACATATGTTCTTCTCGATGTGCATCACATCAAGGTTGTGTGATAACAAAAGTGTGGACCAATAAGGTAAATCATGTAAGCTGACCCTAAGGTGCTAGGTTGGTTCACCTTTAACAACATGCTTGCGCTTCTTACAAGTTGGATTTTTACCATGTATGTAATCCTTAACTGATTCTAGCTTCTCCTTTTTTTCTTCTGCACTGAACTGCCTTGGTGGATCCCTCTTCTCAACTTTACCATTGAACAATTTACTTGTCCTATAGGGGTGATCCTTAGGAAGCAACCGATGATGTCCAATGTACCCAATTTTGTTTTTCAGTGTCCCATAGCAAGGATTATCATCACAATACACATAAGCATAAAATCCTCTAGTGCTACGGCCAGATATGGTAGCATACCCTGGATAGTCATAAATAGACCATAGGAAAGCAGCGTGCAATTTGGAGTCATCCTCTACAAGAACATCATATGTGTTAACACCTGCCCATAACATCATCATATGTTTAATAAGGGGCTGCATAAAATCCTTACCTGGTGAATATTTTCCTGGTATAAGAAATGACAACATAAAGTTGGATTGATCCATGCACATCCATGGTGGGAAGTTATATGGAATCACAAATACTAGCCACATACTGTATGGACTGCTCATGTTACTACTATAGGGGTTGAATCCATCTGCGGCAATGCCCGGCCGTATGCTCCTGGGGTCATCAGAAAACCAAGCAAACTTCTCATCAAAGTGTTTCTATGCCTTTCAATCAACCGGGTGCCTCAAAACATCATCCTCGACAACCCTCTTCTCTTTGTGCCACCTCGTATGTGTTGACAATTCTATTGAAACAAATACTCTTTGTAATCTTGGAATTATAGGAAAGTACCTCAAAACCTTGTGAGGCACCTTCTTGATTCCATTTGTGTCTCTCCATCTCGAAAATCCATAGATAGGACAATGTGTATTCTTCTCATGATCTCCCCAAAACAAAGCACAATCAAACTTGCACACATGTATAGTCTCATAACCAAGCCCAACTTCAGAAAGTACTTTCTTGGCATCGACATAAGTTTTTGGGAAATCCACCCATGGCAAAGCATCACATAATAGGGAAAGAAAAAGATCAAATGCTTTGTTTGTGACCTGGTTGTATGTTTTGATATGAAGAAGCCTCATAATAAATGCCAACCTTGTATAAGTGTTGCATCCCTCAAGAAGCTCTCTCTTGGCTTCTTCTAGTAGCTTTGAAAAAAATTAGGCTCATTAGGACATTTCTTTCCAGACTTCTTCAACTCATGAACCATATTATATGCATCATCAACATAATTATTATCATTGAATTCATCATATTCTTCATCATTGTCACTATCATATGCACCATGGCCCTCACTGTGCTGGCCATCACTATTGTTTTCATTATCAGTAAATGCCTCCCCATGAAATATCCATTTATTGTAGTGCATAGACATACCATTACAATTTATGTGTCGCAACACTTCTTTCTGATCAAGAGGGACAAGATTAAGGCAGCGACTGCACGGGCATAAAATTGCTTCATCTTCTGTCTTATGTATGGACCTGTTAACTTTTTCCTTTCATGTATGGACTCGTGAACTTTTTCCCATTCTTAATCCAATCGCGATCCAATACCTGCAATACAACTTATAGAATAAAATTCATTATCAGTAGTAATTACAAATCATTAATACTAATATATGAATTCATTATTTGCAAACGCATAAACTAATCTACATGCGATACATGATATGAAGATTACATAGTTACATCGTTCGACTGGTTGAAAACAACAATAACTATACAATATGCTGGCACTGTCACGTGATCTAACCTTTAAAATTGTGTGAACCTGATTTTGAAAGGAAAATCTCATAGATTAGGTACAAGCCAACATGTAACAAAACTCACCTCCTGGCAAAGCCTACCCGTGCACCGCTTTCCAAATAGCCCTCCTATTAACTGCAATAGCCATGTCCACGACCTCTCCTACTATCAATGGTGACCGGGATCGGATCGACGGCGACCGAGATCGGACCAACGGCGACCGTGCTCGCCTCCTCCTATCCTGCCTCACACTACCTCGACTTGGAAGTACTCTCACAGCAACGTGGTTTTGTTAGATCTTTCGGACTAATCACACAGTTAAAGATTATATTATTATGACATATCCTATAACAAGTAATTTCTATTACAAAACTATACATGACCCCGTAGCAGCAGCAACACAAATGAACTCGTGGTTGCGAGCTCAAACCCCGCGCAATATTTTACATTTAATTTCTTTGCCTCATTGTTTTATAAAGCATCATTTAAATTTTGATAAACTATTTTCCCCTACTGACAACTTGGTCCCGCATTATTTTCAGTGACAATTTAAATGCACCACGATAAAAAAATCACCAAGATCGACAAACCACCCGGAAGAGTAAGCCATGACGATATAACAATGACAAATACTAAACCGTCATGCCTTACGCTTAATCCTTGACGCCATAACCAAACCGTCAACGATTAAGATAATATATGACGGTTCACAACTTTGTCAACAAGCCATTTTGTCAATAAATATTGCATCTGTTGTAGTGATGGCGCTCAACAGCGGCGGGAAGGATGGTGGGCGGTGCCGAACCCCAGGACCACGGGTCGCGGGGGGAGCTCAGTGGTGTCGTGAGCGGTGGTCAGGGCGGTTGTGCTGGGGAGGGAAGGCAACGTCGTGGGCTGAGCTGGGGACGGTGTTGTGGCTCAACGCGAAGATGGAAGGCGGGTGGGCGGCAGAGCTAATAGAAAACAGAGATAGGTAGGGTAAGGCTCATACCGACTAGGGACGACCTGATATCATTATATATCAATAGGGGGTACAACGGGTACAAATACATCATAAACATACTACAACTCTATGTACAAATATATTGTTTATCACCCTCCCTCAATCTCAACGTCAAAGAGGTTGATATTGCGCCTACATGCAGCAAACAATGGCGATGGTAATGGCTTATTGAAGATATCAGCTAGCTGATCCTTGGAGGAGATTAATCTGATCTCAAGTAGCTTCTGAGAAATCCGTTCCCGGAAAAAGTGAAAACCAATCTCGATATGTTTAGTACGAGCATGAAACATCGGGTTGGCAGAAAGATACTAGCTCCAATATTATCACATCATAGAACAAGTGGACTTCTCTGAATCACTCCAAGTTCACCAATGAGGTTTGAACCCAAATTAACTTAGTAGTAGCATTGGCAAGTGCCTTGTACTCAGACTCTGTACTGGAATGAGATACAATAGCCTATTTTCTGGCACTCCAGGACACTAGATTATTCCCATAGAAGATAGCAAATCCCCCGTTGATCGGCGGTCATCAGGATTACCAGCCCAACCTGCATCAGAGTAAGCAGAGAGGAGAGGCGTGGTAGAGGAGGGACGCATCAATAGACCATGTGACAGAGTACCCTTCACAAGCGAAGAATGCGCTTGACCGCCAACCAATGAGAACACCGAGTAGCATGCAAATATTGACACACTTTGCTGATAGCAAAGGATAAATCTGGGTGTGTCATGATAAGATATTGAATGCCTCCAACAATGTTGCGATACCGAGTAGAATCCTCTGCAGAAAGTGGAGTGCCATCATTAGCTGAAAGCATCTCAGAAGCCACCATAGGAGTAGTCACAGGATCACACTTCTGAAGTCCAACTTTCAACAACAATTTAGAGGCATATTTTCGTTGACTCAAAAGGATACCACCATGACTCGGAGTATGTACCTCAACACCAAGAAAGTAACGGAGTGGGCCGAGATCCTTGAGAGAAAACGAAGAACCAAGCTGAGTAACAAGCAGGTACAGTGTGATGTCTGGTCGGCGTAGGATGAACAGAGAGGTGTCAACAGTACACGGTGTAAAACCAAGAACAATGAGTATAGAAGTGAGTCTAGCATGGCACGAACGGGGAGCCTTCTTGAGCCCATATAGGGCTTTATCCAGCCGACACAAGTGACCTAGGTAACCTGGATCCTCAAAACTAGGATTTTGTCGCATAAACACCTACTCCTCAAGAACTCCATGCAAGAAAGCATTCTAAATATCAGGTTGTCGAAGGTGCCACCCCTAGGTAAGAGCCATGGACAACAACAAACAAATGGTAGTGGGTTTAACAACTAGACTAAAAGTATCCTCATAATCAAGTCCATAACACAGCTTGAATACTTTAGCAACCAGATGAGCCTTATATCTGTCAATGGATCCATTAGCTTGCCTTTTGATTTTAAACACCCACTTGCAATCAATTATATTAATCCCAGAACACGGAGGAAGCAAATGCCAAGTCTGGTTTTTCTGAAGGGTTGTGTACTCACTTCCATTGCAGTGCGCCAATGAGGACATGAAGGGCTACACAAAAATCACACGGCTCGGTATTCAACATTGTCGGATCAGACTTCTTGGTTGCATTCCAAGCGACAGTACCGTCTGTCCGAACTTTCTCCCGACGAATCCCATGTTGTAGTCGCGTGGTCACACGGGGCTGATCTGCAATCAGCAGCTCATCAGGAGCGGTCGAATGAGATGTTGTAGTAGCGGGGGACGAAGTACTATCCATCACACCGATCATGGACAAGGCAGATCTAGGTGAGTGGGCCGACAACGTGGAGGTGTCGGACACCGGATGGGCCACGGGAGAGGCCGGCCCAGGTGACCGCCAGCCAGGGCTAGCAGGAGTGCTAGGAACGTCTGATTCTGCATGCATGCCATGAAGATCGACGTCCGCAATAGTTGCAGCCCGATCAACGTGAGGCTCATTGTCGAGTATCTCAAGTCGTGCTCCGCATCCCGAACCTGCACCATGGTTAGCCAACAACAAGGGATTATATGCAGCATAAAAAACATTGGTCGGAGTGGAGGCGTACATTGGGAGATAGTGGTGTAATGGAAGGTGCAGATGTGTGAGAGAACGGAAAAAAGTTCTCATCAAACACAAAATCACGGGAAATATATTCACGATTGGTAGGAACCTTAACGCATGTATATCCTTTGTGTAATGAGCTATATCCTTTCGATTGTTGTATGGGCGAAGATGTGGCCAACATGCACAACCAAAGACTTTAAAGAATGTATAATTTGGTGTTTCATCGAGGATACACTCTATAGGTATTTGCGTCTCGATAACACGGCTGGGAAACATGTTAATGAGGAAGCAAGCCATGGAGAAAGCATCACTCCAAAAACGAAAAGGGACACTTGCATGAGATAAAAGAGTAAGACCGGTCTCAACGATATGTCGGTATTTATGCTCAATAGTGCCGTTTTATTGGTGTGTATACATGAAACACGATGTGAGATACCAATATTAGCAAAGAATTTATTCAGTTTTAGATACTCGCCACCCCAGTCACTTTGGATATGTATGATTTTTCTGTTAAGTAAGCGTTCAACATGTTGTGGAAACTAAAGGAAAATAGCAAACACATCATATTTATGTTTCAAGAGATAAAGCCACATAAAACGACTATAGGCATCAACAAAACTCACATAAAATTGATGACCACTAACTGAAGTTTGGGCAGGGCCCCAAACATCTGAATAAATTATCTCAAGGGGTGAAGTAATAACACGAGTAGACAATGAAAAAAGTAACTGGTGACTCTTGCCTTGTTGGCATGCATCACACACTACAACTATAGCTTTATTTGATACTGAGGGAAGCTCATGATGACACAAAACATGCTGAACAATTGGAGAGGCTGGATGAAGTGAGTGTCACTGATCACGCGACACCTTGACGCTGATGAAGGCTTTCTTAATGGAAGACGCATCAAGATTATAGAGACCTCGGCGACATCCCCTCTAAGAAGAACCGCCTTGGTGTCACGGTCCTTAACAAGAAAATACCATGCAAGAAATTCAAAGAAGACGTTATTATCATGTGTGAATCTCTTTATAGAGAGAAGGTTGCGAGTAATGGAAGGAACATGATGAATATTCTTAAGGTGTAGGGGTTGTGATGATATAGGAATTATAGATTGACCAATATGTGTAATACGCATACCTGTACCATTAGCGGTTTGGACAGTGTCATTGCCATGGTATCGCTCCTTGTTGTTTAGCTTGTTGAGGTCATTGGAGAAGTGATCCGTCATTGCAGTGTCCGCATACTAGTACGGATCATACGAGGGAGTAGAGGTGCTAACGTGGTAGGGAGCAGCAGCACCACCATCCTTGAGAGCAGCGTGCCGACGATCCATGTTATAACCTTCTTTCCTGGCACCCAGAATTTTTTTCTGCTACCTCTTGAAGCAGCAGGATGCAACATGGCCAACCTTGGAGCAGATTTGACACGCCGGACGAGTTCCACCTCTGCCCTGTCCAACAGCGTTTTAACCGTCCTGCTGGCCTAGTTGGCGTGCTTGAGGAGGCGGCGCAGGAGGTCCCTGTGGGCATGGGCTAGCAGCAGGATTGCCCTGGCTAGTCCACTGTGATGGTGGCATCGGTGGTGATGGCTTGTAAGTAGGCACCCGTCCACCGGTAGAGCGAGAGGAGTAATTGGCAGAGTGGATCTTAGAGCCGAGTTTGGCGCGGGACACCTCAACACATTGCTCAGTATCATTATATATCAACAGGGGGTACAACGGGTACAAATACATCATAAACATACTACAACTCTATGTACAAATATAGTGTTTATCAAGAGCTCGGGAGGGTGCCGGCGTTCTCGGGGAGGGTGGGTGGTGGAGCTTAGGGAGGGAGGGCGGGTGGAGGAGCTCCGTGTTGGAATTTTCCCTAATAAAGGCCCAGCCCATTTATATTATTCAACAATTCCTAAAATCCTAGAGGCCCACTTGGCCCATTCATGCAAGGCAAGAGATGGGACAAGAGTTTAGTCTCACATTTCTAGTTGAGTGGAAGTTGGACCAGCTTATAAGGAGAGCTCTTCCACCACTTGTACGAGCTTGAGAAGAGAAGACATATACACGCGCGCTCCTCGTCCTCCGCCGCCCGCCTCGCCACGCCTCGCCTCATCATGACGCGCGCGCGCGCTGCGCCGCGCCGCGGGTTGCGGGAATGCCTCGAGCCGACAGCTTCTCTTTCTTTTTGCCACGCATAAATGGATAATAATTTGAACAGTCTGCGTGAGTGTATTTTTAATACAAACTCAGTCGAGATTTAACTCGAGCTTAGTGGAGGTTGTTCGGCTTCGGCCGATGCCTGTTCGCTTCCTCTCCCGACGCCGACTGTTCGCCTGCCTACCCGTGCCTATAAGAGCGAGAGGTCGCTCCTTTCCTCAGATACACCAACGCACGCACCTTGCGCGTCCAGTTCCAGAGCACTGCTCTTCTTAGATATTCCTCATCCCGTCTTGCGGTGTGCACTGCGAGCTGGGACAGTAGGCCTCTGGGACCCCACTGCTTCGAGTCCTGTACGGGAGAAGGGCGATACGGTTTTTGGGGAGCGCTACCAGCGCGACTACTGACTTCATCAGGTACTCCTTCACGGATAGCAACTGTACCGACGGCTTCCTCAACGACGACTTCTTCCCCGACATCAACAATCTTTTCCTCGACAACATGGCTGACGACGGTGCCAATGCTAACGAGAACACCGGCGGTTCCTCTACCGTGATGTATATCATCTTCTGGTCCTTCTCTATTATTCTGCCAGTGTTGTTGGGGGGATACCCTCGGGTAGGGTCACGCCGTGGTATAAAGGCCGAGTTAGCTGAGGTTCGGCAAGGCCAAAGCAGATGCTGGCCGGGTCACCTCAAGGCAGGCCGAATCACGGGGTAATCCGGACCTGGGAGCGTTCGCCTAACTAGCCCTCATCCGACTTAAGCGGTAAGTCGGAAGCGTATGTCTTACCTGTATGCAGGAAAGGGGTGTGGCCGGATGAACCATCATCTGGATCGCAGCAAGCTTCTAGGAGAAGGAAGGAATCTCGCTGGTCAAAAGGAGCCCCGGTACGCACTGCCTGAGTGAAGCGAGCAAGGACAGGACCACCGGGGCGTGGCCGACAAGCGTGACGACGCCCGTGTCAGCTGACGAGGGCGCCACAGTGGCTCACGTAGCTAAAGCATGTGTGACGCGGGGGAAAAAGCACACCGGTCGGCTTACCACTTTGGGAGGAGGCATATTCTTGGGAATATACCTCCACGTATGCCCTAGGCAGAATCCGAGCCTCCCCTATAAAAGGGGGCCTAGGGCTTCTGCTCAAGGGGGTGGCTGTTTTGGTCTCTGTACAATTCTGTTAAGGTCTAGGGTTTCAGGTGAGATCTGTGGGTGAGAGTAAGAGAGCTCCTTCTACCTCCTCTCGCCAATACAGCTCTAGGAGCACTTGTAACCTTGGAAGGAAATCAATACAAGTTCTTGTGTGGAGAATCACTTCACTATCCCTCCCTGGATTCCCCTAGTGTGTATTAGTCCCCACCTTTAGCCTATACATGGCATCTGCCGTGACACCACCACAACAGTTGGCGCCCACCGTGGGGCTAGCGGCGCTAGCAGGGGTCAAAATCCGGACGGAAACTTCATCGCCACCGGCGAGCGCATCGTCTCCGGGCTCGTTCAGCGCTTTGGAGCACGGGACTTCGTCAGCGACAACGCAGGCTGCTTCGGCCCACGCCCTCTCCCGCGCAACGACATCTTCGTCAAGCTCAGCGCTCACAAGGTTTACGTTGCGGTGGACGTGTCTTGCGTTCATCCGCGCCACGTCATCCAAGCAGGCGAACCGCCCCTCACTGTGGCTCGCGGGGAGCGTACCGCTCGTTCCCCGGACCGTGCAAAGGTAATGATGACAGCGCCGGGTGCAGGTGCGAGCAAGGATCCGGCGCCAGATCCGGAGATGACGCCCAAGGCACCAAGGAAAGGTAGGGGTCCTCCGCTAGAGAGGCCGGAAAACATGCTGAGAGAGGCAATGGATAGCCTGGCAAACCCTATAGTAGCAGCGGTAGATCCGAATCGTGCACAGTCCGAGCTGGAAGAAACTAGGCAGAAAATACTTGAGGGCACAAAGAAAATAGCCGCGGCCCAGCGGTCATTGAAGATGACGCTGCGTGAGTACGCCAAGGCAAACAAAGTTGATACTGTAAAGGTTAAAGGGAGAAATCTCATGAGCGAGATGAACAGAGAAGGTGATGTTGGAATCGAGGAATCAGAGAACTATTTTCCGTGGGGCTGCCGAGGTATAGTATCCCGGCCAAGAACCTCAGAGCGGCGGATGCAGCTGCATCCGAGTTAGAGGGACTGACGGGTGAAGCCCGGCAAAGGCAGCAAGAACGGGTTAACGAGCTGGTTCGGATTGCAAATAGGCAAAACGAGGAACTGCTCAGGGCAAACCCGGAGAGAGCTGGGGCCTCCAAGATCGTCCATTCGGCGATGGGTAACCCAGAGAAATCCGCTGGAGCCGCATCGTCCCCTCATGGTGGTCCAAGGAGAGAGGAGGTGGTAACCTCGGCCAGACGGAGCAAACAGATTGTCCCGTATGACCCGACACGGGCAGGGAAAGAAAAAGAAGCGCAGAAAAATGATGATCGACGGAGTGTGAGCCGAGGCGAAGCTGGCCGAGGTAACCGTGACCAAGGCAATGCCGGTCAAAGGAACGTTGTCAACGGCAATGCCGGGCAGCAAAACTCAGCAGGGGCAAGACAACCGCAGCAGCGGAACATGCCGAGGCAAGAGAACAGTGCCGGCCGAGGTATACAACACAAAGGTGCGCCGCAAGAGCAAAACCGGTATAACGACGGTGATTCGGATATGGCAAATGCGGGATACCCGAGACCGGATTATCATGTGATAGGGTCGAGATTGGGAAGTAGGGATTTGATGCCGGACGATGCAAGGTTGAAACTGGATCGACTATATAGGTCAGAGCAGATTGAATGTCAAGGTCCATCGGGTCCAGCATGTTTTGGACCCCGGATCATGAAAGAGCCACTAGTCCCGAACTTTCAGCTGCCCAGGGGCACCAAGACCTATGACGTCAGTACCAAGCCAGAGGATTGGCTGATAAACTATGCTACGGCTGTAAAAATTGCCACAGGCAACCTGAGATGGGCCGTACGGTATGTACCCCAGATGTTGGAAGGACCAGCAAGGGTGTCGTTGAACAATTTACCACCAGGAAGCATCAACTGCTGGATAGATTTCGAGGAGATGTTCATCAGCAATTTTTCGAGTACGTATCAAAGGCCAAATAGGCCACAGACCCTAGCTATGTGCAAGCAAAGACCCAATGAGACAGACCGGGAGTTCTTGACTCGGTGGTGTACCATGAGAAACTCATGCGAGGGCGTGATAGAATCACAGGCCATAGCATGGTTTGCACAGGGGTGCAGATATGGAAGCGAACTGTGGATGAAGTTGCAACGGAAAATGCCGGCAACGTTGGCAGAAATGATCCGGATTGCGGATTCGTATGCGTTGGGTGACCCGACCCAACCAAGGCTCGCGTCAAACGAGTCAAGCGATGAGTACTATCAGAGGGATGGAACCGGAACATCCCGGAGGAATGACTACAGAGGAAAAAGGAGAGATGATAGACCAGACCACCGGTACGATTCGCACCAAGTTGCAGCTGTGAATCAAGACCAACCCGGAGGAGGGGGTAGCCAGCGCTAGAAAACTGGAGGTCAATGGACCCCAAGGAACGATGGGAAGAAAACTTGGACTCCGGAGAAAAAGAAGCAGTGGCAAGAAAGGAAAGACTGTCCGAGGTATACTTACGAGTCGATGTTGGACCAGCCGTGTAAGTTTCACACGACGAGGCAATGCAAGTGGATGCGCAAGATCGAGCAAGGTGGTTCGGGGAATGCTCAGGCACCCCGGAATGATCAGCCTCGGTAGGAGTTACCCTGGCAGCAATTGCTATCCGGAGCGAACACGCAACAGCTAATGTTGCCTCCCCCTCCGCTGAGGTATGATAACAATGAAAGAAGGGATGCAGTGCATTAGGTAGAAAATCAGCATCAGCCGGATCAGAGGCACCCCAGAAATGAGGGGAGAAATGAGTACAGGGAGCATCACCAGAGCTACTGTGTATTTACCATAGAGGAAACTGATAGAAAAAGCTTGCAGCGTAGGCATATGGAGGTGAATGCAGTAATGCCTGCAGTGACGAGGTACATGCCTTGGTCTGATCAGGAAATCACCTGGAGCATAAGGGATCATCCCAAGCTCATGCCGAGCCCTGGTTCATATGCGTTGGTGTTGGATCCTACGTTCATTGGACCTAGCATTAACGTAAGGTTCTCAAAGGTACTGATGGACAACAGCAGTAGCATAAATATCATGTATGCGGACATAATGCGCAAGTTGGGTATCTCGGAGAACATGCTCCTGGCCACTAGGACAACTTTCCACGGCATTGTGCCCGGCATCTCTTGCGAGCGCATAGGAAAGGTCCGGGTCGACGTCTTGTTCGGCACGAGGGTCAATTGCCGAACTGAAAATCTGGAGTTCGATGTAGTGAACTTAGAAATCGCGTATCATGCATTGCTCGGAAGGCCAGCACTGAACAAGTTCATGGCAAGTTGTCATATCAGCTACTTGAAGATGAAATTGCCCGGACCAAATGGAGTGATTACCATTGCTGGGGACTTCCGACGTTCGATGGAGTGTGCGTCGGCCGGATCAAACTTAGCCGAGTCACAATCGAGGTGGCAGCATTGGCTCAGTCCGCGCAGCAGTATATGCCGGCGCTGAGTAACCCGCATGGAACTGTCTCCTTCCAGGCCACGAAAGATACCAAGAAGGTTCCCGTTGATGACATGTTCCCAGAGTGCACCGTAACAATTGGTGCCGGGCTAAGCGATAAATAGGAAAGCGAGCTCGTCGGCTTCCTCTGTGAGAATCGGGACGTTTTTGCTTGGTCCACACAGGACTTGCAAGGTGTTCCGAGGGAGTTGGCCGAGCACTCTTTGAATGTGAGACCCGGAGCCAAGCCGGTGAAGCAACCTCTCCGCCGCTTCGCGGAAGATAGGAGGAAAGTCATTGGGGATGAGATAGCTCGGTTGCTAGCTGCAGGATTTATCATGGAGGTCCTCTACCCGGATTGGCTATCTAATCCGATGCTGGTGGAAAAGAAAAAGGATGATCCGAACGTGGCAGTGGTTTGGCGCATGTGTATCGATTACACGAACCTGAACAAGGCGTGTCCGAAAGACCCATTTCCGCTGCCAAGAATAGATCAGGTCATAGTCTCAACTACTGGATGTGAACTGTTGTCATTCATTGACGCCTATTCTGGTTTCCACCAGATACCTCTGAATCCGGATGATCAAATAAAGACTATGTTTATTACCCCGTATGGGGCTTATTGCTATAGCACCATGCCGTTTGGTCTACATAATGCAGGGGCAACGTACCAGAGATGTATGCAAAAATGTTTGCATGATCAAATAGGTCAAAATGTACAGGTGTATGTGGATGATGTGGTTATCAAGACCAAGGAAAGCAAAACGCTCGTTGACGATATCAGGCAAACGCTCCTAAGAAGGTTCCGGATGAAACTTAACCCAGAAAAATGCACCTTCGGTGTCCCGGCTGGAAAATTGCTCGGCTTTCTGGTTTCCAGCCAAGGTATCGAAGTTAATCCAACCAAAATCCGGGCCATCGAACGAATGGAACTGCCGAAGTGTCTTAACGATGTCCAGAAGTTTACAGGTTGCCTGGCCTCGTTAAGTCGGTTTGTATGTCGGTTGGGAGAGAAAGCTTTACCTCTGTACCAACTCATGAAAAAGTCGGATAAGTTCATTTGGACACCTCAGGCTGATGAAGCCTTTACCCACCTAAAGAAAATGTTAGCCACGGCGCCAGTGCTAGCCTCACCACTATCAAAGGAGCCAATGTTGCTCTATATAGCCGCAACCAACCGGGTTGTAAGTGTAGTGATAGTGGTGGAGCGCGATGAGGAAGGTAAGTCAGTGCAAAGGCCGGTGTATTATTTGAGTGAAGTGTTGTCAACCTCAAAGCAGAACTACCCACATTATCAAAAAGTGGCGTATGGCGTGTACATGGCCGCCAAGAAATTGAAGCACTACTTTGAGGAGCATCCCATCCGGGTCATATGTGAGGCCCCTATATCCGAGATAATGAGTAACAAGGATGCAAGCGGCAGAATTGCAAAATGGGCAATTGAGCTAGCTCCTTATGCTCCGCAATATGACCGGAGAGAAGCCATCAAGTCTCAGGCTGTGGCGGAATTTTTCGTGGACTGGGCCGAGGTACAGTACGAACCACCAGTTCCAGATTCGAACTATTGGCGGATGCACTTTGACGGATCAAAAACCAAAATCGGGCTAGGTGCCGGAGTTGTAATCAAGTCGCCAAAGAAGGACCAGTTGAAATATGTGCTGCAGATCCACTTCACCGCATCAAACAATGTCGCTGAGTATGAAGCACTTGTGCATGGGCTCAAGGTAGCAAAAGAAATTGGTATACGTCGGATTATATGCTTTGGCGACTCGGATTTAGTGGTGCAGCAAGTGTCTGGAGTGTGGGACACCCTTGATCCAAACATGGCACTATACAGATTTCATGTGCAGAAGATTTCTGGTTACTTTGAGGGATGCGAATTTCATCATGTACCCCGGGTGGAAAATGACGCTGCCGACATGCTGTCGAAGCTCGGGTCAACTAGACAAGCAATTCAACCGGGTATAGCATTAGAGCACCTCAAGAAACCATCCATCAGGCCATCCCCGGAGTCCGAGTCAATCTACGTCCCGGAGGACACAGAGTCTGGAGCTATGCCCATGGACATTGACACGGGAAGTGGTGCGCAAAACCCGGGGACTGCTTCGCAAGACCCGGGGACTGCTCAGCGTGGTCCGATTGAAGTTATGCCGGTGGATCAGATGGAGATAGACGAGGACGTGTTCCCCGTGCGGCCAATACCGGCTTGGGCACTGCCTAAAATTCAATTCCTGAATGATGGAACGTTACCCACTGAGGAGGTGCTGTCCAGGCAAACACAGAGGAGAGCAAAGGCCTACACGATCATCAATTCCAAGTTATACAAAAGAAGTGTGACCAATGTCCTCCAGCGGTGTGTTGACCTGGAAGAAGGGCTTGAAATCATCCGAGATATACATCAGGGGGAATGCAGTCATCACGCCTCATCCCGAGCCTTGGTAGCAAAAGCTTTCCGACACGGATTCTACTGGACAAATGCCTTAGAGCAAGCAGAAGATCTGGTGAGAAAATATAATGGTTGTTAGAGGTACGCTACAAAGACACAAATGCCAATGTCGGAACTGAAGACCATCCCAATCACTTGGCCATTTGCCATATGGTGCTTGGATATGGTGGGCCCGTTCAAGCCAGCAAGAGGAAACATGACTCACATTCTGGTAATGGTGGACAAGTTTACGAAGTGGATCGAGGTAAAGCCTATAAGAAAATGTGATGGAGCTACGGCCGTAACGTTTCTCAAAGATATCATCTTGAGGTACGGTTATCCACATAGTATCATAACTGATAGTGGCACAAATTTTGCGGAAGGAGCATTTGCTCGTTTCTGCCGGGATAAGAGGATCCGGCTTGACGTAGCTTCGGTAGCCCACCCCGCATCGAACGGGCAAGTGGAGAGATCCAACGGATTAGTATTATCCGGGATAAAACCCCGGCTCATTGAGCCGCTCCAAAGATCAGCGGGGTGCTGGATAGAAGAACTACCAGCAGTACTGTGGAGTTTAAGAACAACTCCGAATTGATCAACAGGCTATACGCCGTTTTTTCTGGTATATGGGGCAGAAGCTGTATTACCAGCCGACATAGAGCATGATTCGCCTAGGGTCACCCAATACACAGAAGCCGAAGTACAAGAAGCCCGGCAAAATGATGTTGATATGCTGGAAGAAGCGAGAGAACTAGCACTATCCAGATCTGCCATATATCAGCAAAATCTCCGACGCTATCATAGCCGGAAAGTGTGCCCCCGAGTCTTTCGGGAAGGCGATCTGGTGCTCTGGTTGGTACAACGTACTACTGGAATGCATAAATTATCCCCCCCATGGGAAGGGATGTTCATGGTGAGCAAAGCATTGCACAATGATTCTTACTATCTTATAGATGCAAAGCCACAGGAAAAGAACAAGGCGAACAAGTCCGGAGAGGAATCAAATCGACCATGGAACATAGCTCTACTTCGGCGTTTCTACACCTAGCTAAGAAGTGAATGTATCCGGGTTATCTCATATGTCGGTATGTATGTTGGCAATGAGCTTATCAATGAAATGTGGGCACCTCGAGCAGTAACTCGGGGACTGCCTTAATAATATTTGTTGTCTTTTGTTATTTGTGCGTCGGCTGGAATAGGTTATTCTACTTAGCTCGTATTAGTAGTGTGTGAGCACCAAAAACCCAACTCTTCGACTTGCTGCTGTCCAACAAGAATTGGCTTCATGGCAAGCAAGAGGACAAGTTTGGAATTGCGTAGCACATGAAAAACGACTAAGGAAAAGAATTTATTCGAGCCGACGTTTGTTCTTCGAACTAACCCTGTATTTATTTTCAAGTTATTATGCACTTTTATTTTTGAGCTAAGTCTAAAAGTTTCCCAGTATTGTTAAGACGATTTTTCAGGCTCGGATTCGTAAGTTGTAAAACCGAATCAAGGTAGACACGATCCAAGCCAAAAGATTGAACGCACAAGAAAAAGAAACTTTGGGACTACGCCCACGTTAATCCGGCATAAGTACTCAGTAGCAAAATATCACATGTATTCGGAATACAATTCCACCCGGCATACCGGGGATCTCATGAATTTTCAAGTGTTTTGACTTAGGGAGCAGCAGGAGGAAGTTCGGCATCATCGTCACCCTCTTCGATATCCGAGGCAGTGTCCTCCTCGTCTTCACCCGAGTCATCTTCAATGTTCCCAACTCCCTCTTCACCTGCGGCTTCCAGGAAGCTCGGACCCTCAGTCCATTCATGAATGGGGGCATATTCGATAAGGCTGTGGGCGCAAGCCTGGCGCCGAGCTACCCACTCCGGGTCATCTATCCATTTGGACCCGGTGTGCAGGCGTGTGAGGAGGCTGAGATCTATCTTCTCGTACCACGTCAAAATGTGGTGAAGGACGGTATCGGCAGCAGCGCGTCCAGCGGATTCTCGCCAGAGGTCGAGCTGGGTCTCAATTTCTGAAAGCCTTTCAGCGAGCTGCGTGACTCTCTCCGGAGCATCATCGGCGGGCCAGAAGGCGTTGAAGACCCGGACTGAAATATCGAGGTCCCTGCCGTAGTTCTTGATAATTTCCACGCGAGATGACAGGCTGACCAGTAGGTCCTCCATGTCAAAGGGAATGCTCTCACCCTCAACAGCGACCGGAGTACCCCTTTCTCTGCAGAAATTGGTGGCAGCAACACTTGCAATGGCAGTACCCTCTGGAAAGTGGCCTGGGAAACAAGGCAAAGGACAAAGTTTGAGAAAACAAGACATATGAAGTAACCCGGAGAAATAAGGCGGATAAAGGAAAAGAAGTTACGTGAGATGTGACTATGAATTCGGGTCAACTCCTTGATGCAAGCATCACGCCTTTTCCGAAGCTGCTCGAGCTCAGCATTTGCCGACTCAAGTTTGACCTCGGCTTCCTGAAGAAGCTCACGATCCTTAGAACTTTGGAGTTTGAGGCGCTCGCGTTCTTCGGTGTAGTCCTGGCCAACCCTTTTCAGCTCGGTTTGGTGCTGCGCCTTCATCTTAGCCATTTCAGCTTTGAGCTTGGCTATGTCATCATCTTTGGTCCAGAGGAGGACGAGCTCATCATCTTTCTTCTTCAGCTCGGCTTGGTGCTGTCCTGCTTGTTCGAGAAAATGCAGCATCATGTCAGGCACATGCACACTTTCTTCAAGTAATGCTGAAACCGTGTGTTGGCCCGGCAGAGCCGAGGTATGAATGTTTGCCGAGCCAAGGAGGTAAGATGATGACAAGCACAGTAAAAACAGACAAGAAGGACGTACCCTAGATCTGCTCCAAGTTCTTCTGCATTATTTTGTTTTCAGCTTCCACCCCAGCTGCGGAAACCGAACATCAGATTAGTTCGGCAAGCGAAGTGGAAGAAAAATGAGGAAAGGAATGAGAAAGAAATTTACCCCTTTTCTCGTACTCCGCGATGAGTGCAGCCTGTTTTGTGCGAAGATTTTTGTGCGTATCCAACAAGCGCTGGAATTCAGCACTTCGGCGGTTGGTGGTCACCTAAAAGAGATACAGAAACTTAAGTCAACCTTGTGCATGTTCGAAGTGTACTAAAATCCGGGCCAAGTGGAACTTAACCCGACTCTAGGTGTGTGCATATTCGAAGTGTACTAAAATCCGGGCCAAGTGGAACTTAACCCGGCTCTAGGTGTGTGCATATTCGAAGTGTACAAAATCCGGGCCAAGTGGAACTTAACCCGGCTCTAGGTGTGTGCATATTCGAAGTGTACAAAATCCGGGCCAAGTGGAACTTAACCCGGCTCTAGGTGTGTGCATATTCGAAGTGTACAAAATCCGGGCCAAGTGGAACTTAACCCGGCTCTAGGTGTGTGCATATTCTAAGTGTACTAAAATCCGGGCCAAGTGGAACTTAACCCGGCTCTAGGTGTGTGCATATTCGAAGTGTACTAAAATTCGGGCCAAGTGGAACTTAACCCGGCTCTACGTGTGTGCATGTTTGAAGTGTACTAAAATCCTGGCCAAGTGGAACTTAACCTGGATCTAGGTGTGCGCATGTTCGAAGTATACTAAAATCCGGGCCAAGTGGAACTTAACCCGGCTCTAGGTGTGTGCATGTTCGAAGTTCTCATGGAGCTACGTTAGTTCTATAAAAGAGCATCCGGCCGAGTAACAAGTAACTCCCCCGGAGGCTCGGGGACTAATGGTTATTATCT
Source organism: Avena eriantha (assembly GCA_910589775.1). Lineage (NCBI taxonomy): Eukaryota > Viridiplantae > Streptophyta > Magnoliopsida > Poales > Poaceae > Avena > Avena eriantha. The sequence continues at coordinate 539,728,697 of OU342745.1, forward strand.
ACAATCCGCAAAGGAGAAACGACGTACCTCCATCATTCGTCCAGCGAGGTTAATGGCCTTGGCGGCGGTATTCACCTGATCAGATTCGTGGACTACCTCGGCCTTGTTCCAGTTCATGATGAACTCCATCAGGCTCGGGGGGTACCGTTCACCTGTGGGCATATGAGGCATCACCAAACCCTTAGCATGTGCTTCCTTCCTCTCCACCAAGGCAAGGGCAGGGCTGGTGTGCAGAACCAACTGCTGGGCTTCGGTTGGCTCGGCAGGCGCATCCTTTGCCGCTGATGTCTTCTTGGGGAGCATGGACTCAAGGGTGCGTTGCCCAGGCTCGGCAGCACTGGGCTTGGTAGCGTCTTGAATCTTCTTGCCCTTGGCTTGCTGGGAAGAAGAAGTCATAGCAGCGGTCTTTCCCTGCCGAGGTTGAGAGGACTCGGAAGATGCAGAGGAACTGGGCGCTGGTACTTTCGTTGTTGGACTTGGTGTCGGTGCTGATGTTATCACTGCCGGAGTTGGTGCTGCTGCCGAGGTTGGAGTTGGTGCTGGTTTGGCTGCTGGTACTGGAACAGATGCTGGAGTCAAGGTAGCCTTAGTGGCTGCTGGTTGTGGCGTTGCCGAGGTAGTGGCTGCCGTTGTTCTGGCTGGGCCAATTCCCCCCGTCCCAAGATGACCCGGAGCGGCCGCAGAGCTCTCCGGAATAGGGCTCAGCGGACGTGACTCGTCGTCACGACGGGGTGAAGGGCTGGCCCGGAGACGTGATGAGATACTGGATCCACTTTGAGGGACCTCCACCGGAGCCCTGTGAAATCAAGTAACGTCAGAAGAAAAATTACGACGAAGTAAGGAAGAGCGAGTTACAGAAGAAAGAAGGACTTACGCATCCGAGGTTTCGGCTGCTCTGGGTTTCCGAGCCCTTCGTGCTAGGGCCTTCTTTCGCCTTTTAACGGGCTGGGAAGGTCCGAAGGAAGAGCTTGTGGAAGCCGCGCGCTTTTTCTTCGGCGCCACCGGAACTGGCTCGTCCGTGGCGAGGGGAGGATCCTCGTGGATATGACCACCGCAGTGAGCTGATGGCGGAAAAGCAAAAGAAAGAGGGACAGCCTCAAATGGTTCAATTATCTCGATATCCGAGTCATCTTCATCATCGGGCCAATCTCTAGCAGAAGAGAAGTTACCCGTGGGTCGTTTCGTGGCGTCGGTCATGGGGAGAAACATCTCTTGGTCCGGCTCCTCCTCGTCCGAAGTCACCCGGTCCGGCGCCCACTTAAGGGTCGGATCGGTACCGTCCTCGAGCGTCTGCTGAAGGAATAGCTGAGGAAAAGAGTAAACAAACGAGTCAAAAATGCAACAATAACAGACAAGTGATTAGTCCAGGGTAAGTTTGCAACACGAAACCTACCATGGGAGGAAGCCGGTCACGGAAGAAATGCTCAATCCCCCATGTCCAGTCAGAGGAGAAGTCCTTGTGAGTAGTGAAGAGAGCCTTAACCTAGCGAAAGATCTCCGTGTTGTTCAGTTCGAAAGATGAAGTCCGGTTGGGATCGTGGCCGTAGCTCATATGGCACACCTTGTGCGTGCGTTTCTGGAGAGGGGAGATTCGGTTGCGCACGAAAGTGATCATTGCATCCTCGTTGCACAGCGCGAGCTCCTTCAGCTCCGCGAATCTTTTGTTCACTTGGTTGGCCAGGGCCGTAGGTTTCCTGGGAACGGGTTCGGCGGACCCGGTGTATAGGGGAGCAACCGGATCAAATCTTCGGTGCCCGTGTTCCGGACGTAAAAGAATGTCCGGGCCCACCCTTTGCAGGATTCTAGCCCTGTGACCCAGGGGAAAACAGAGAACCTCCGGGGTGAGATGGAGGCCGCTCCGAACTGAGTGAGCCACTTGTCCTCCGGATCAGTGTGAATGTCGGGAATAACGTTGCGACGAAGGGCGAAAAACCGGATCCACAGCTCCTTCTTGGGCCATAATCCGGCGTAGCCCTCGATTGTAGAAGCGAAGGCAAAGAGAGAAGTAATGGCATTGGCTGGAAGATGGTGCGGCTGGAGATGGTAGGTACTGAGCCAATCGTGGAAGAAATCACTCACCGGGAGTCCGAAGCCCCGTTGAAAGTGAGACAGGAACACAACGAACTCCCCGGGATTGGGTGAAGGAGCTAGCTTGGCGGAGGCGAGGCGAGCGGCGACGCCGGCGGGGATGCGTCTGGTCCGGTAGAGCCAGTCCAGATCGTCCTGGCCGACCCAGGAGCCGGCCCATGCGCCGCGGTCCGCAGTAGCGGCGTCTTCCTCCATCTCTTGCTCAGCAATGGCGAGTTCTTATTTCGCCATCTGCATCTCGAAGCCCTCGCTGGCGCTAGAGGCGGCGGGGGACAGTGGCTTGGATTGACGAGGACCCGTAGCGGGAGATTTGCGTCGTAGTGACGGTGACGCAGAGGTGCAATAGAGAAGTGCGGCGGCGACGCTGCTTTTTGGCAGTGCTGGCAGCGGCGCGGTCGCGAGGAAGACGAAGAGGAATAGCAGCGGGCAGAGGGGTGCGGAGGGGGAAAAATCCTAAGGGACACACCCCTCCGCTATTTAACCACCACCATCAGGGGTGAGTGGGATCGCACCCTGGGGACCGGCCACACGCTGTGGCCGTGTATCACCCGTTCGGACCAATCAGTAAGGAGCCACACGGAAGGCCACAGGGCGGAGAGAGTCCGGTGACGTGATGCGCTGATGCGGTAAACGAGGAGGCAGGCGTGACGTGACCCGCGCACAGTGATAACTGACACTTACTGCGGCGGTTACTAAACCGTCCCTTAAAATAAGATGACATAATGATTACCCTTCACATGGGAAAGCGTACGAGAGAAGGAAGTGAGACCCGAACGGAACTGTGGTAACCCGGCCGGCAAGTGAAAACTTGCAATGTGCGAAGGGAACATAAATCCAAGCGTCCGGGGTACAGAGGTAACTCGGAAACAACGACAGGGGCACAAAATGGAACCTGGTGTGGCCTTAGCGGCCAGGGCGGCTAAGACCGCACCAGCTTCGGGGACTAATGTTGGGGGGATACCCCCGGGTAGGGTCACGCCGTGGTATAAAGGCCGAGTTAGCCGAGGTTCGGCAAGGCCAAAGCAGATGCTGGCCGGGTCACCTCAAGGAGGGCCGAATCACGGGGTAATCCGGACCTGGGGGCGTTCGCCTAACTAGCCCTCATCCCACTTATGCGGTAAGTCGGAAGCGTATGTCTTACATGTATGCAGGAAAGGGGTGTGGCCGGATGAACCATCATCCGGGTCGCACGAAGCTTCTAGGAGAAGGAAGGAATCTCGCTGGTCAAAAGGAGCCCCGGTACACACTGCCTGAGCGAAGCGAGCAAGGACAGGACCACCGGTGCGTGGCCGACAAGCGTGACGACGCCCGTGTCAGCGGACGAGGGCGCCGTAGTGGCTCACGTAGCTAAAGCATGTGTGACGCGGGGGAAAAAGCACCCCGGTCGGCTTACCACTTTGGGAGGAGGCATATTCTTGGGAATATACCTCCACGTATGCCCTAGGCAGAATCCAAGCCTCCCTTATAAAAGGGGGCCTAGGGCTTCTACTCAAGGGGTTGGCTGTTTTGGTCTCTGTACAATTCTGTTAAGGTCTAGGGTTTCAGGTGAGATCTGTGGGTGAGAGTAAGAGAGCTCCTTCTACCTCCTCTCGCCAATACAGCTCTAGGAGCACTTGTAACCTTCGAAGGAAATCAATACAAGTTCTTGTGTGGAGAACCACTTCACTATCCCTCCCTGGATTCCCCTAGCGTGTATTAGTCCCCACCTTTAGCCTATACATGGCATCTGCCATGACACCACCACGACACGTGTTTTATCTGTCTTTTGCTATGGTTAAATCTCTTGGGAAATTGCTCTATTTCTCAACAATCCAAAAACCTTATTATAGGCAATTTGCTCCAAGTGGTTTCGTTGCTTCTGTGAAGCCACCTGTTTTTGAGGGTACGCATTATAAGAGGTGGCGCGTGAGAGCAGTTCTCTGGTTTCAGAACATGAACTGCTATGACGCCACTCTTGGCAAGCCTGAGGGAGAGCTTACTCCTGCTCAGGAACAAGTTTTTTGGAAACTGATACCCTGTTCAAGGCTGCTTTGCTGTCTATTCTAGGGGATAACATTGTTGAACCCTATATGTCATTTGATAATGGCAAGGGCATGTGGGCTGCGCGCGAGGCCAAATTTGGGGTCTCGGATGCTGGCAGTGAACTGTATGTCATGGAACAACTCTATGACTACAAGATGACTGCTGACCGCTCCGTGGTTGAGCAGGCTCATGAAATACAGTCACTGGCCAAGAATCTTGAGCACTTCCCTTGTGTTTTACCGGACAATTTCATTGCCGGGGGCATTATTGCCAAACTTCCCCCTTCATGGAGGAACTTTGCTACTTCCCTGAAACACAAGAGACAAGAGTTTTCCGTATCGGATCTCATTGGGACTCTTGATGTGGAAGAGAAGGCGAGAGCAAAAGACACACGTGCTCGAGGTGCTGATGGAGGTTCAAGTGCCAACCTGGTACACAAAAAGAATTTCCAGTGTCACAAGTTCAAGAACAAGGGAAAGTTTGATGGAAAAGGAAAGTTTGATGGAAAGAACAAAGCCTCACAGTCTACTAGCTTCAAGAAGACTGATAAGAAGAAAGGTGCTTGTCATGTGTGCGGTGATCCTGATCATTGGGCTCCTGCTTGCCCCAACCGTTTTGACAAGCGCCAACATGGAAAAGGCAGCAAGACTACTAATGTTGTCATGGGCAACGTTGAGATGAAAGATGTTTGGTATGGTATATTACCTACTGTTCTTTCATTATGTCATTCTCCTGATTGGTGGATTGACACGGGCGCTAATGTACATGTTTGTTCTGATGTTTCCATGTTTTCCTCATATCAGGTCAGAGGGGCTCAGTCCGTGCTGATGGGGAACGGCTCGCATGCTTCTGTTCATGGTTTTGGTACGGTCGATCTGAAGTTCACTTCAGGAAAGACCGTGCGCCTGAAGAACGTGCATCATGTTCCCTCAATAAATAAGAATCTTGTTAGTAGATCACTTCTATGTCGTGATGGCTACAAGATTGTGTTTGAGTCCAATAAATTTGTACTGTCTCAGTTTGGAACATTTCTTGGTAAAGGCTATGAGTGTGGAGGTTTATTCCGCCTGTCACTGTCAGATGTGTGTAATAAAGTCGTGAATCATGTTTCATCTGATCTTGTATCAAATGTCTGGCATTCACGTCTTTGTCATGTTAATTTTGGTTGCATGACGCGGTTAGCTAAAATGAATATAATCCCAAAATTCACTATTGTGAAGGGATCTAAATGCCAAACTTGTGTGCAAGCAAAGCAACCTCGCTAGTCACATACGACTGTAGAGGTGAGAGATTTGGCTCCACTAGAGCTCATACATTCAGATCTTTGTGAGATGAATGGTGTGTTAACAAAAGGTGTAAAGAAATATTTTATGACATTGATCGATGAATCTACGACATATTGTCATGTGTATCTTATGAAATCAAAATATGAGGCTTTGAGTTACATCAAAATCTATAAAGCTGAAGCGGAAAACCAACTTGATCGAAAGATTAAGAGGATTAGGTCTGATCGTGGTGGAGAGTACTTTTCCAACGAGTTTGATTCTTTTTGTGCGGAACATGGTATAATCCATGAGAGAACGCCTCCCTACTCGCCCCAGTCAAACATGGTAGCCGAAAGAAAGAACTGTACTCTAACAGATTTGGTTAACGCCATGTTAGACACATCGGGTCTCTCCAAGGATTGGTGGGGAGGCATTACTGACTACATGTCATGTCCTAAACCAAGTTCCCACTAATAACAAAGAGATTACTCCATTTGAAGAATGGGAAAAGATAAGATTAAATCTTTCTTACTTGCGAACTTGGGGCTGTCTGGCAAAGGTTCATGTGCCAATCCCAAAGAAGCGCAAACTTGGACCAAAAACCGTGGACTGTGTTTTTCTGGGATATGCTTTTCATAGCATTGGCTATAGATTCTTGATAGTAAAATCTGGAGTACCAGAAATGCATGTTGGTACAATCATGGAGTCAAATGATGTGACTTTCTTTGAGGATATCTTTCCCATGAAGGATATACCTAGCTCATCAAATCAGGAGATACCTGACTCATTGAATCAGGAAATACCCACAATTCCCGAACATACCATTCCTATTGAACACTCGGAAAAACCTGAGGAGGATGATAATGAAATTCCTAAGAGGAGTAAGAGACAGAGGACTGCAAAATCCTTTGGTAATGATTTCATTGTGTACCTTGTGGATGATACTCCTACTTCTATTTCAGAAGCCTATGCATCTCCTGATGCTGAATACTGGAAGGAAGCCGTTCGTAGTGAGATGGATTCCATCTTAGCGAATGGAACCTGGGAGATCACCGGTCGTCCTTATGGGTGCAAACCTGTAGGATGCAAATGGGTGTTTAAAAAGAAACTTAGGCCTGATGGTACTATTGAGAAGTACAAGGCAAGACTTGTAGCCAAGGGTTATACCCAAAAAGAAGGTGAGGACTTCTTTGATACTTACTCTCCCGTAGCCAGATTGACCACCATTCACGTACTACTATCTTTGGCTGCCTCACATGGTCTTCTGGTTCATCAAATGGACGTTAAGACGGCTTTCCTAAATGGAGAGTTGGACGAGGAAATTTATATGGATCAGCCAGATGGATTTGTAGTGAGTGGTCAAGAAGGAAAAGTGTGTAAGTTGTTGAAGTCTTTATATGGCCTTAAACAAGCACCTAAGCAGTGGCACGAGAAGTTTGAGAGAACCCTAACCACTGCAGGTTTTGCTGTAAACGAAGCTGACAAATCTGTGTACTATCGCTATGGTGGGGGCGAGGGAGTAATTCTTTGTTTGTATGTTGATGACATACTGATTTTTGGGACCAATCTTAATGTGATTAAGGAAGTCAAGGATTTCTTATCTCGGTATTTTGAGATGAAGGATCTAGGAGTAGCTGATGTTATTTTGAACATCAAGCTATTGAGAGATGATAATGGTGGAATCACACTGCTTCAGTCTCACTATGTGGAAAAGATTTTGAGTCGCTTTGGGTATAGCAACTTCAAGTCTTCTTCAACACCGTATGATCCTAGTGTGTTACTTTGAAAGAATAGAGGCACTACTAGAGATCAATTGACATATTCTCAGATTATTGGGTCGCTTATGTATTTAGCTAGCGCTACGAGGCCTGACATCACTTTTGCTGTAAGCAAACTCAGTCGGTTTGTTTCAAAACCTGGAGATGATCATTGGCAACCTCTTGAGAGAGTCATGCGCTATCTAAATGGCACTGCAAGCGCGACATTCACTATACTGGGTACCCAAGGGTGCTGGGGGGATATAGTGATTCAAATTGGATATCTGATGCTGATGAGATAAAGGCCACGAGTGGATATATATTTACTCTTGGTGGTGGTGCTGTTTCTTGGAAATCTTGCAAGCATACCATCTTAACGAGGTCAACTATGGAAGCAGAACTCGCAGCATTAGACACAACCACTGTTGAAGCAGAGTGACTTCGAGAACTCTTGATGGAGTTACTAATGGTTGAGAAACCTATACCCACAATCCCAATGAACTGTGATAATCAAACTGTGATTGTTAAAGTTAACAGTTCTAAGGATAATATGAAGTCCTCAAGACATGTGAAGAGGAGATTGAAATCTGTCAGGAAAATGAGAAATTCCGGAGTTATTGCATTGGATTATATCCAAACATCTAAGAATCTGGCAGATCCCTTCACAAAGGGTCTATCACGTAACGTGATAGAAAATGCATCAAAGGAGATGGGTATGAGACCCACAATATAAGTTTTCCACAGTGGTAAACCACTCTATGTGATCGGAGATCCCGTGAATTAGAATTGGAAGACAAGCTGTTGGTTGACTAAGAGGAAAGTATCCCTACTTTAAAACACCACTCCATGAAGATGCAATACTTTCCTATTCTGCATGGCAGGTTGATTTATCTTAATGTGTTCTAAGTGGCTTAGTTTAAGCAGAGATGTTGTCCTGCAGAACATCTTTTGAAGAACACACCTATATGAGTCTGGCTGTTAAACGTCGCAGTCTATGAGAGTTGGGTGCTCTCTAATAAACTCATGAAAGGCTATGGAGTATGACGCATAAGCTCCACCCGAGGGGAAGTCCCACGGCAGCCCAGTATTGGTCAAGGCTTTGTGTAAAACTAGAATGCAGCAAACTTGCAGTTCAAGGCATAGTCCACTGTACAATTTGCAAACTAGTATAGCATAGAGTTCTAGGTGGAAGTTCAACTTAACAGTCTCCACTAGTACCAGTATATAAACAATGTTTTGGAACCATAGGCAAATCTATGTGTGCCTCTGAGATCTAGTGGGGGATTGTTGAAATTTTGCCTAATAAAGGTCCAGCCCATTTATATTATTCAACAATTCGTGAAATCCTAGAGGCCCACTTGGCCCATTCATGCAAGGCAAGAGGTGGGACAAGAGTTTAGTCCCACATTGCTAGTTGAGTGGAAGTTGGACCAGCTTATAAGGAGAGTTCTTCCACCACGTGTACGAGCTTGAGAAGAGAAGACATATACACGCGCGCTCCTCCTCCTCCGCCGCCCGCCTCGTCACGACACGACGCGCGTGCGCGCGCCGCGGGTTGCGGGAATGCCTCGAGCCAAGAGCTTCTCTTTCTTTTTGCCACGCATAAATGGATAATTAATTCGAGCTTAGTGGAGGCTGTTCGGCTTCGGTCGATGCCTGTTAGCTTCCTCTCCCGACGGCGACTGTTCGCCTGCCTACCCGTGCCTATAAGAGCGAGAGGTCGCTCGTCTCCATAGATACACCAACACACGCACCTTGCGCCTCCAGTTCCAGAGCACTGCGCTGCTTAGATCTTCCCCATCCCGTTTTGCGGCGTGCACTGCGAGCTGGGACAGTAGGCCTCCGAGACCCCGCTGCTTCGAGTCATGTACGGGAGAAGGGCGATAAGGTTTTTGGGGAGCGCTGGTAGCGACTACTGGCTTCATCACAGACTCCTTCACGGATAGCGACTGTACCGACATCTTCCCCAACGACAACTTCTTCACCGACATCAACAATCTTTTCCTCGACAACATGGCTGACGACGGTGCCAACGCTAACGGGAACACCGGCGGTTCCTCTATCGTGATGTATATCATCTTCTGGTCCTTCTCTATTATTCTGCCGGTGTTTTATCTGTCTTTTACTATGATTAAATTACTTGGAAAATTGCTCTATTTCTCAACACTCGGGAAGGTGCCATGGCGGACGGCGGGCGGCTGGTGGCCATGGCTATGACAGCGACAGTGAGAGTGGTGCGGTTGGTGGAGTGTTTTAGCTGGCTGACGTGCGGGGCCACGGGCCGGACAAAGGGGACGGGCCGAACGTGTCCACGGTTCGGTTTCGACGCAAATGTGCCGCAAAACTGGGAAAGAAATGGGGCAATCCGGACCGTTTGCCGGACAAAACTGTATTTGCGGTGGCCGGTTGGGCGTTGGTCTCTGTTCGGTTTTGTCCGACCAGGCCGGATTTGTCTGTTCGCGGGTCTCCTGGAGTTGCCCTAACCTACACACTAGGTGAGCTAAGTTGCGGGGAGGCAAGAAAGACACTGAAATGAAACAGTTTGTTCCCTGACGCAGACGCACGACCGTTTGTGCTTGCGTATGGCCAGCAATTTGTCCACGGAGCGCAGTATACAGCTTGTCCTGCTCCTACGTGCCTAGTAGAATGCAAGTCCCACGGAAAGGGATCATACATGCAGATGGTATTGTTGGCCATACGGAGCGGAAGGAATACCGGGATTCCGCATCTCGACAGGATATGAAACAAAAAACTACTGGTACCGAAATAAACAAAATATGGTAGCGGGGAGTCATGTTTGACTCCTTGATCGTCGGCTCCCTCCGAGATTCTTTGATGCTCACTTTAACGTGTTAGCTACATGATGATCTAGAATGCGGCCGAAAGACTAATAAGGTTAAAACTTAAAACACGGAGTAGTATATGCAGTACAGTTTACCGGCAAATTAAAAGAACAAAAAGCAAGGACGACCGCGGCGGACCCAAGAACTAATCAAAGCATGGGCAAACTGTAAATCTAAAGGCTAATAACACTATGTTCGCCTTCAATGAATAGTAAATTAGTCTGCTCCAGCTGGCCGGAAGCCCAGGCGAGCGTTGCGGAACAGAAGCGTTCTGTCCGCCTATGCCTGGATGCATACCTGCCCGCTTGGTCTTGTTAAGTCCAATGTCAGCTCAAAGAGAACGAGCAAGCCAAAGGTTGCTTCTTCGTCTCTTCTCTGGCCGGCCGCAGGGGCAGGGAGAGGATGGGCGAATAGGCGGCGGCTGTGGAGGAAGAGGAAGCCGGTTGAAGCTGCTCCCAATGGTTCTTCTCCGCAGTGGCCCCATAGCAGCGATGCTGCTGGGCCTCTGTCTGTTCTGGCCGAAGGACGGCCGAGGGTCCAAACCTCCATTGGAGGCCCCTTTTCGAAGCACAGCTTCAGAGCTCGACAGCTCGTCAACGGCAAGTGGTTCGTCCTCACGGATAGCAAGATGGCTGGCGGATGCGCTTCCGCTCCGGACTGGAAGGCGTCACGAGCAAGAGACCTTGTCAATCTCGCTGATTTCATCGGCTGGAGGTCGCCGGAGTGTTGTGGCAGAGGTGATAAGGAACTTGATTGTAATTTTACTCTTAGTTCTGAGGTACTATGTGTATATTTGAGGCCCCTTTTACTATTTTCTAGCTTTGCTAGGGTGTTAACTATGAGGGGCCTCTCCAAATTTGTACCTGCCACGCGTTTATCTTAGCGGCTTCCTAGATCTTCTAGACCCTTTTATTGCTAAAAAAAAAGAGAACGACCAAAGTTTGCGTTCAACCGGAAGCACACGAAAAGTTGACTTAATGTAGGAATCAGGCAAGGATACTCGACCGGTGTTTCACACACACGGCACAACACCTTAACACGCTGGTGCACGAATTTCAACCCGGACATGCATGCACGAATGCTACGCTACATAACGCGACAAGGTGCCGACAGCCAGGGTGTACCCTGACGGCGATTTATCGGTGCCGTCCGCATAGGCCCCAGGCCGGGCGAGCGAACCAGACCGACCATCGGCCTACAAAAGCCGTCAGTGTAGTGCAATCTGGGCCGAGGGTAGCCATCGACATACACTACACTAGTAGAAAAAACACCTCTATCCCAGTTCATAAGGACCTTTAATCCCGGATTCTAATTCAGGACTGCGGAATCGGGGCTAAAGGTCAGACCTTTAGTCCTCGGTTCTGTTACGAACTGGGACTAGACTTCCATCACGTGGACCAGCATCGTAACACGAACGGGACTAAAACAAGACTAAAGGTTCCATGCCACGGCAGCGTTTTGGGCTATTAGGCTGCCGCGGCAGGAGATGGGTTTTAGGGTTTGTGTTTTCCTTTTCATATTGTATTTTGTCTTCAATTATTTTTCATAGACATACACGAACCTACTACATAGTAGTTGTACACATTGATGAATATATAATATAATTTCTCTTACTAGCATACATACATCTATATACAATTTAGTATATGAGTCCCATCCGGGAACAGAGCCCGTCTATTTGATTACATGGAGATCCTTTACATGGATGCTTTAAGGTCTATCTATATTGTATTCTCCGTGTGGGTCTACGACCTCGTTAACTAAAATCCTTTCAATTCCTCTTGAATTGCTAGTAGGCGCTCTTGTGGTAGGAGCTTTTTCCGCATCGCTTCCAACTAAAAAGAAGGAAATCAATATGAATATATTAATCATCATAAAAAATATAAATGGAACTTAACACAAATTATGATAATACAAATAAATTAGTTACGTACTTAAGAAATTGCAACTTCTACTCACTAGTGCAAGTGTGAATGAACTCGCGAACATATATCCACATAGATTAGTCCCCTTTGGCTGCCTCGCGCACTTTACAAGAATATAATTCAATCAAATAATAATCAAGCATGCATGATAATGTTGGAGATATGCCCAAGAGACAATAATAAAAGTGATTATTATTATATCTTTGTGTTTATGATAAATGTTTACATCTCATGCTATAATTGTATTATTAGGAAACATTAATACATGTGTGTTTTGTAAACATATAAGAGTCCCTAGTAAGCCTCTTGTTGAACTAGCTTGTTGGTTAATTGATGATCATGGTTTCCTGATCATGGATATTAGGATGTGATTAATAACAAGGTTATATCATTGGGAGAATGATGTGATGGACACACACCCATAGTAAGCGTAGCATAAGATCAAGTCATTAAGTTCGTATTGCTATAAGCTTTCAAATACATAGTAACCTAATCCTTCGACCATGAGGTTATGTTAATCACCATCACCGGATGGATACTTTGATGACATCAAACGCCGCTTCGTAACTAGGTGGTTATAAAGGTGTCAGTGGGTATTCTGAAAGTATGTGTTGAAGCGCATGAACCAAGATTGGGATTTGTCCATCCATATGACGGATAGATATGCTCTGGGCCCTCTCGGTGGAATGTCATCTAGTTAGCTTGCAAGCATGTGACTAGGTCACAAGGGATGACATATCACGGAACGAGTAAAGAGTACTTATCAGTAACGAGGTAGAACTAGGTATGGAGATACCGACGATCAAACCTCGGATAAGTATAGTATCGCGAGACAAAGGGAATTAGTTTCATATGTAAATGGTTCAATCGATCACGAAGTCATCGTTGAGTATGTGGGAGCCATTATGGATCTCCAGGTCCCGCTAATGGTTATTGATAGGAGATGTGTCTCTGTCATGTCTACATATTCACGAACCATAGGGTGACACACTTAAGGGGTTGTTTTAAGTAGATATGGAATATGCGTTGGAGACCGAATGTTGTTCGGAGTCTCGGATTGGATTTGGGACATCACGAGGAGATCCGGAATGGTGATCATTTTCATATATTGGGGATCATTTTCTGAGTTAGGCAATGTTCCGGAGTATTTGTATGAGGGTTCTAGAAGGTTTCGGAATGTTCCGGAAGGTTCTGGAAGGTTTCTTTGAATTTGCTTGAAAACCAAGGAAGGGATCAAGGAGTCCTGGTGGGTCAAGACTAGGAGTCGTGGGGGAGGAGGACTCCTCCCCCCCTCCCCAATCCGCCGGCCCTAGAGGGAGGGGAGTCCTACAAGGACTCCCCCTCCCATGGCGCCTCACCCCCTTTAAATAGAGGGGCAGGGGCGCCCCCTCCAACCCCTGCTCCACAACTCCCAATCTCTGCCGCCTCTCTCCTCCTCCTTTCTTCTGCACATGCATAGGCGAAGCCCTGCAGAATTCTCTACTCCACCACCACCACGCCGTCATGCTGCTGGGATTCCGTGGCGAAGATCTACTACCTCCGCTGCTCGCTGGAACGAGGAGAGGAAGGTCTGCTTCGACTCCGCACGTGTGACCGACTGCGGAAGCGCTGCCGGAACGCGGCGCCGGAAGGATTGTCCACACGATCTTGAGATCGGCAAGTGATCGACTACATCAACCACGAGATCTAATCTCGTTAACGCTTTCAGATCTACGAGGGTTAGTTCCTATCTATCTCGTTGCATATGTCTAATAGATTAGATCTTGGCTTTTATCTAGATTAGATCTGGGTTTTGTTCGTTCTTGCGGTAGAAAATTTTTGTTTTCCATGCTACGAACCCTTCAGTGGTATCAGAGCCGTATCTATGCGTAGATCTGTTGCACGAGTAGAACACAATGTTTTTGTGGGCGTTGATGCTTTTGTTGTCGGTGTCTTAGCGTGTACTTTGCATCTTGCGGCATGGTGGGATGAAGCGGCTCGGGCTAACATTACATGTCATCGCACATGAGACTTACTCCACGCTTGACGTGCAACTTGCTTTGCACAAGTGGCTTTGCGGGTGTCTGTCTCTCCCACCATAGTTAAGATTCAATTTACAATGAGCATCTGACAACACTTGTATCAACGTTGTGGTCCTTGTTCGTAGGTAAGATCGGTCTTATGCAAAGCCCCAAACCACGTAAAACATGCAAAGAAAATTAGAGGCGTCTAACTTGTTTTTGCAGGGGTTTTGTGATGTGATATGGCCATCATGTGATTGTGATTGTATTTGATGTATGCAATGATCCTTGTTGTAATATGGCAACCGGCAGGAGCCTAATGGATGTCTTTAATTCTGTTAAGACCTGCGTGTCTATTCATCTTGTAATAGCTTTATTCCAAGTAGTTGTAATAGTTGCTATTGATGATGGACAACCATGAAGCGGCACCACTGACCTTGACGCAATGCTGGTGATGATGGAGATCATGTTCGTGCTTTGGAGATGGAGATCAAAGGCGCAAGAAGAAAAGGCCATATCATATCACACTAATTATGAATTGCCTGTGATGTTAATCCTTTATGCATCTTGTATTGCTTAGATCGCGACGGTAGCATTATAAGATAATCCCTCTCACTAAATATCAAGTAATAAAGTGTTCACCCTTAGTTGGCACCGTTGCTAAGACTCGTCATTTCGAAGCATCTCGTGATGATCGGATGTGATAGATTCTACGTGTGCATACAACGGGTGCAAGCCAGATTTGCACATGTGGAAACTAAGGTTATCTTGACGAGCCTAGCATGTACAGACATGGTCTCGGAACACGGAATACCGAAAGGTAGAGCATGAGTCATATAAATGATATGATGAACATGAAGATTGTTCGCCGATGAAACTACATCTTCTCTCGTGAAGATCAGACTTGGTGTAGTGGACTTGGTTCGTGTAATCACTAAGACAATGTGAGGGATGTTGTTTTGAGTGGGAGTTCACCTAGTTAGTTTAAGAATTAAATTTGAACTCAATTTGTCATAAACTTAGTCTAAACTACTTGCAAATTGTTGTAGATTATGGCGACCCCCTCCATCAATTTCAATGCGTTCCTAGAGAAAGAAAAGCTTAAGAACAATGGAAGCAATTTCACGGATTGGTTCCGTGGACTGAAGATCGTCCTCAGGGCTGGTCAGTTGACCTATGTGCTCGAAGCACCGCTAGGTGACCCACCTGCAGATAATTCCACCGATGACGAAAAGAATGTTTTCGCCACTCGGAAAAATCATTACTCCACAGTTCAGTGTGCCATCCTGTACGGTTTAGAAGCGGAGCTCCAAAAGCGTTTTGAGCACCACAACCCGTTTGAGATCATAAAGGAGCTCAGGCTAATTTTTGAGACTCGCGCGGCCATGGAGAGCTATGAGGCCTCCGAAAAGTTCTTTAACTGTAAGATGGAAGAGGGAAGCTCCGTTAGCGAGCACGTGCTCACCATGTCTGGGTATGCAAACAAGCTCCAAGAATTGGGGATATCGATTCCTAATGAATTGGGGATTCACCGTCTCCTTCAATCACTGCCACCAAGTTACAAGAACTTTGTGATGAACTACAATATGCACTGCATGAACAAGACGTTGCCTGAACTATCGTCCATGCTGAAAACTGCTGAAGTGGAGATCAAGAAGGAGCACCAAGTGTTGATGGTCAATAAGACCACCAATTTCAAGAGACAGGGCAAGCCTAAGAACAAGGGCAACTTCAAGAAGGACGGCAAGAAAGCTGCCACACCTGCAAGGAAGCCCAAGGCTGGTCCCAAGCCTGAAACTGAGTGCTTCTACTGCAAGGGTGCTGGTCACTGGAAGCGTAACTGCCCCAAGTACCTAGCGGATCTGAAGAACGGCAACATCAAGAAGAAAGGTATATTTGATATATGTGTTATAGATGTGTATCTTACTAGTAATCGTAGTAGTGCCTGGGTATTTGATACTGGTTCGGTTGCTCATATTTGTAACTCGAAATAGGAGCTGTGGAATAAACGAAGACTGGCAAGAGACGAGGTGACGATGCGCGTTGGAAATGGCTCCAAGGTTGATGTGATCGTCGTCGGCACGCTCCCTCTACATCTACCTTCGGGATTAGTTTTAAATTTGAATAATTGTTATTTGGTGCCTGCGTTAAGCATGAACATTATATCTGGATCCTGTTTATTGCGAGACGGTTACTCTTTTAAGTCCGAGAATAAAGGTTGTTCGATTTATATGAGTAATATCTTTTATGGTAATGCACCTGAGATGAATGGTTTATTCTTACTGAATCTCGATAGTAGTGATACACATGTTCACAACATAGATGCTAAACGAATAAAATTAAATGATAATTCTACATACATGTGGCATTGTCGTCTTGGTCACATTGGAGTGAAGCGTATGAAGAAACTCTATTCTGATGGACTTCTTGAATCACTTGATTTTGAATCACTTGAAAGATGTGAAGCATGTCTAATGAGAAAAATGACTAAGACTCCAATCTCTGGAATAATGGAGCGAGCTACAGACTTATTGGAAATAATACATACCGATGTGTGCGGTCCAATGAGTGTAGCGTCGCGTGGTGGATATCGTTATGTTCTCACTTTCACGGATGACTTGAGTAGATATGGGTATGTCTACTTTATGAAACATAAATCCGAAACTTTCGAGAAATTTAAGGAATTTCAAAGTGAAGTGGAAAATCATCGTAACAAGAAGATTAAGTTTCTGCGTTCTGACCACGGAGGTGAATATCTGAGTTATGAGTTTGGCATGCATTTAAAGAAATATGGAATACTTTCGCAGTTGACACCGCCGGGAACACCACAGCGTAATGGTGTGTCCGAACGTCGTAATCGAACTCTCTTAGATATGGTTCGGTCTATGATGTCTCTTACAGATTTACCGTTATCATTTTGGGGCTATGCATTAGAGACAACCGCATTCACTTTAAATAGGGCACCATCTAAATCCATTGAAACGACAACGTACGAATTGTGGTTTGGTAAGAAACCTAAGTTGTCGTTCCTTAAAGTTTGGGGTTGCGAGGCATATGTAAAGAAGTTACAACCTGATAAGCTAGAACCCAAAGCGGAGAAATGCGTCTTCATAGGATACCCTAAAGAAACAATTGGGTATACCTTCTATCATAGATCCGAAGCCAAAGTTTTCGTTGAAAAGAATGGATCCTTTCTTGAGAAGGAGTTTCTCTCGAAGGAGGTGACTAGAAGGAAAGTAGAACTCGATGAGGTTATTGAACCTTCTCTCGGATTTGAGAGTAGCGCAGCACCGGAAGATGTTTTTGTGACGCCTGCACTAATTGGAGAGGAAGCTAATGATAATGATCATGAAACTTCAAACGAAGTTACTGCTGAACCTCGCATGTCAACGAGGGTTCGTACCACTCCTGATTGGTATGACTCTGCCTTGAACGTCATGTTGGTGGACAACGCTGATGACCCTGCGACGTATGAAGAAGCTATGGTGAGCCCAGATTCCGACAAATGGCTAGAAGCCATGAAATCCGAAATGGGATCCATCTACGAAAACCAAGTGTGGACTTTGGTGGACTTACCGGATGGCCGTAAGGCTGTCGAGAACAAATGGATTTTCAAGAGAAAAACAGATGCTGATGGTAATGTTACCGTCTATAAAGCTCGGCTTGTCGCGAAAGGGTTCCGACAAATTCAAGGAGTTGACTATGATGAGACTTTCTCACCAGTAGCGAAGCTAAAGTCTGTGAGGATTTTGTTAGCAATTGCTGCACATTTCGATTATGAGATTTGGCAGATGGATGTCAAAACGGCGTTCCTTAATGGTGACATTGAGGAAGAGTTGTATATGGTACAACCCAAGGATTTTTTCGATCCTAAAGATCCTGACAAGGTATGCAAGCTTCAGCGCTCCATTTATGGACTGAAGCAAGCATCCCGGAGTTGGAATCAACGTTTTGATAAAGTAATCAAAAACTTTGGGTTTATACAAACTTATGGAGAAGCTTGTATTTACAAGAAAGTGAGTGGGAGCTCTGTAGCATTCCTAGTACTATATGTAGATGACATATTGTTGATTGGGAATGATATAGAACTTCTTAATAGCGTCAAAACCTATTTGAATAATAGTTTTTCAATAAAGGATCTTGGCGAAGCGGCATACATTCTAGGCATCAAGATTTATACGGATAGATCAAGACGCCTAATAGCGCTTTCACAAAGTACATACTTAGACAAAGTTCTAAAGAAGTTTAGAATGGAAGAGAGCAAGAAAGGGTTCGTGCCCATGTTGTCAGGTAAGACCTTGAGTAAGACTCAAAGTCCAGCTACGACAGAAGATAGAGAAAAGATGAACAATATTCCCTATGCCTCGGCCATAGGTTCTATCATGTATGCCATGGTGTGTACAAGACCGGATATAGCACATGATGTTAGTTTGACTAGCAGATATCAAAGTGATCCTGGAATGGAACACTGGACAGCGGTCAAGAATATCCTGAAGTACCTAAATAGGACTAAGGATATGGTTCTTTCTTATGGAGGTGATGAACATCTTGTTGTAAACGGTTACACCGATGCTAGTTGGAACACCGATCCGGATGACTCAAAGTCACAGTCGGGATACGTATTTATTTTGAATGGTGCTGTAGTGAGCTGGAGGAGTGCGAAGCAAAGCGTTGTGGCGAAATCTTCAACTGAATCGGAATACATAGCTGCTTCGGAGGCTGCACAAGAAGCCGTTTGGATGAAGGAATTCATTACTGAACTTGGCGTGGTTCCCCGTGCGTTGGACCCGATGGCCATCTACTGTGACAACACAGGTGCCATAGCTAATGCACAGGAGCCAAGGTCACATAGCAAGCTGAAGCACATCAAGCTACGTTTCCACGCTATTCGCGAGTATGTGCGAGATGGTGACATAAAGATTTGCAAAGTACACACTGATCTGAATGTGGCAGATCCGTTGACTAAACCTCTCCCTAGGGCAAAGCATGACCAACACCAGAACGCCATGGGTGTTTGGTATATTACCATGTAAACTAGATTATTGACTCTAGTGCAAGTGGGAGACTGTTGGAGATATGCCCAAGAGGCAATAATAAAAGTGATTATTATTATATCTTTGTGTTTATGATGAATGTTTACATCCCATGCTATAATTGTATTATTAGGAAACACTAATACATGTGTGTTTTGTAAACATATAAGAGTCCCTAGTAAGCCTCTTGTTGAACTAGCTTGTTGATTAATTGATGATCATGGTTTCCTGATCATTGACATTAGGATGTGATTAATAACAAGGTTATGTCATTGGGAGAATGATGTGATGGACACACACCCATAGTAAGCATAGCATAAGATCAAGTCATTAAGTTCGTATTGCTATAAGCTTTCAAATACATAGTAACCTAATCCTTCGACCATGAGGTTATGTTAATCACCATCACCGGATGGAATTGATGACATCAAACGCCGCTTCGTAACTCGGTGGTTATAAAGGTGTCATTGGGTATTCTGAAAGTATGTGTTGAAGCGCATGAACCAAGATTAGGATTTGTCCATCCATATGACGGATAGATATGCTCTGGGCCCTCTCGGTGGAATGTCATCTAGTTAGCTTGCAAGCATGTGACTAGGTCACAAGGGATGACATATCACGGAACGAGTAAAGAGTACTTATCAGTAACGAGGTAGAACTAGGTATGGAGATACCGACGATCAAACCTCGGATAAGTATAGTATCGCGAGACAAAGGGAATTATTTTCGTATGTAAATGGTTCAATCGATCATGAAGTCATCGTTGAGTATGTGGGAGCCATTATGGATCTCCAGGTCCCGCTGATGGTTATTGATAGGAGATGTGTCTCTGTCATGTCTACATATTCACGAACCGTAGGGTGACACACTTAAGGTTCGAAGTTGTTTTAAGTAGATATGGAATATGCGTTGGAGACCGAATGTTGTTCGGAGTCTCGGATTGGATTCGGGACATCACGAGGAGATCCGGAATGGTCCGGAGAATAAGATCCATATATTGGGGATCATTTTCTAAGTTAGGAAATGTTCCGGAGTATTTGTATGAGGGTTCTAGAAGGTTTCGGAATGTTCCGGAAGGTTCTGGAAGGTTTCTTGGAGTTTGCTTGAAAACCAAGGAAGGGATCAAGGAGTCCTGGTGGGTCAAGACTAGGAGTCGTGGGGGAGGAGGACTCCTCCCCCCCTCCCCAATCCGCCGGCCCTAGAGGGAGGGGAGTCCTACAAGGACTCCCCTTCCCATGGCGCCTCACCCCCTTTAAATAGAGGGGCAGGGGCGCCCCCTCCAACCCCTGCTCCACAACTCCCAATCTCTGCCGCCTCTCTCCTCCTCCTTTCTTCTGCACAGGCATAGGCGAAGCCCTCCAGAATTCTCTACTCCACCACCACCACCACGCCGTTGTGCTGCTAGGATTCCGTGGAGAAGATCTACTACCTCCGCTGCTCGCTGGAACGAGGAGAGGAAGGTCTGCTTCGACTCCGCACGTGTGACCGACTGCGGAAGCGCTGCCGGAACGCGGCACCGGAAGGATCGTCCACACGATCTTGAGATCGGGAAGTGATCGACTACATCAACCACGAGATCTAATCTCGTTAACGCTTTCGGATCTACGAGGGTTAGTTCCTATCTATCTCGTTGCATATGTCTAATAGATTAGAACTTGGCTTTTATCTAGATTAGATCTGGGTGTTGTTCGTTCTTGCGGTAGAAACTTTTTGTTTTCCATGCTACGAACCCTTCAGATAATAGTATTGAAACTAGAATTAAAGAGATGCGCGGAGCTAGCTCGTACTACATACCGGGGTCAGTTTATAAATCAACTCCTCACGTCATTGAACGCGGATCCTAATCTTGAATTGTGTCCAAAGAGTGTCCGACAAAGAAAATGAATGAATGCATTAATAATTACTTGATATCTCAAAAATTGAACGAAAGAGACCGATATAGTGCGATAATGATTGAATTTACTTATTGAGCATTTTTATCATGTTGCGGTACTGTTCCATGTCCAATTTAGATGAGTCGTATATCTGAACTCTTTCCAAGTCAACGGAAATGCTTAGAAGAATCCAATGGAAGCTGTGCAAGGTTTATATACATGAGTAACTCATCATTTACACTTAATATCGAGTAATAGAAAGTGAACGTGTACAAGATAGAAATACTCTCACCTGAAGTGCTAAGGAAATAGTATTTTCTTATAATAATGTTGCTTCTTGAAAAACCGGAGCAAGTTATGCTCCGCGTCCACGGCTTCGCCTCTAACATAGCTCCATTAACTCAATTGGGGTCAATGAACCCCAAATCCATAAATTCTTCCTTTTTTACATTCGAGAATCTTCATTCTGCATCATAGCGTACACAAGAATATAGTGAGGCTAATTACCGGCATTCGAGAATCTTCATTCTGCATCAACATCGCCAGGGTCATCTTTTCTGATTTTATAACGCAATACAGTGCAGACCAGACATTTATCCATATTCTCGTACTTCTCACCGCGATAGAGGATGCAGTCATTAGGACAGGCATGTATCTTCTGCACGTCTAACCCTAGAGGGCAGACAACCTTCTTTGCTTCGTACGTAATGGAGGGCAATTCGTTATTTCTTGGAAGCAGCTTCTTCATTATTACCAGCAACTTTTCAAATTCCGAGTCAGTCACACCGGTCTCTGCCTTCCACTTCAGCAATTCTAGTGTTACCCAGCTTCTTCTGGCCATCTTCACAAGTTGGGTACAACAATTTGTTGTGGTCCTGTAACATCTTCTCGAACTGCAACCTCTCTTTTTCTATGTCGCAGTCTCGTTTTGCATCAGAAATGACCCGACCAAGATCATCAGCGGGCTCATCTTGTTCCCGTTCTTTTTCATTATCTTCCATTGTGGTATCAGCGTATTCAGGAAACATAGATCGGTAGTTGTCGTCATCGTTCTCTTCTTGATCGTCGTCCTCCATCATAACACATTTTTCTCCGTGCTTTCTCCAAACATTATAGCCGGACATGAAGCCAGACCGAAGCATGTGACTATGAATGACTCTTGAGGAAGTGTGAGCCTGCTCATTCCGACATTCAACACATGGACAACACATAAAACCATCCCGCCGCTTGTTCGCCTCAGCCATAAGGCGAAAAGAACGCATGCCTTCTCTGTAAGCGTTAGAGCGTCGGCCACCGTACATCCATGGATGACTCATCTGTATCATACAACCATATATATCAAACGCAATCACGATGATAAAATTACTACCGCGTAGTCTAAACGAGAAAATACTTGCTAACCTTTTAGGACACCTGAAAACAAAGATGAGAAAACTTAAGTGTGGCTCTGGCACCTCATATCATGTTTTGTCTTGTGTAAACTCAAGTGGCATCGTACTAACAAGCATTTCACCGAACACCTCTAGTGCATATGAAGAAAAATTAGCACAAACTTATACCCACCTCACGTAGGAAAAAACAGGAGATAGTGGAGGGCTGGGTGCATATAGAGTATTAGTCCCGGTTTGAGACACAAACCGGGACTAATAGTTCTGCCAGGACCACACGGGTGTGCCCAGACCCATTAGTCCCGGTCTGTATCTCAAACCGGTATTAATGGTCTCTTACGGGCCGGGACAAAGGACATCGACGTCCTCGGGCCGTCTGGTTCGGAATATTAGTCCCGGCCCCAGCCACGTTCGGGACTAGTGGCCCGAACCAAAGACCCATTTTCTACTAGTGTGAGCTTCCCGGTGATCAACAACGCGAAGCTCAAGACGAAGGAGACAACTCAGATATGGAAGTCATCTGCGACGCTTGCAAGAACTGGGGCTTCTTCAAGCTGCCACTCCCTCACACACGCACACATTGAAATACTGAATGATTTGTGATCAAATCGTTCTAGCAAACAGGCATTAGATTCTTCATTCACATGATTAATTATTGTAGAGGGATTGTAACACGCGTTGTATTACTGTGGTGCAAACCGGACACATATATAGGTACAATGGGAGGCATCCAAACCCTCAGACATAAATAGAGGAGGGGTCTAATCGCTAATGTACTATACACAAAATATCTACTCAACACCCGCAGTCGAAGCGCCGACGGAGCGGACGCAAAGGCTGGAAGGACGGCGTAGGCAATCCTTTGGTCATGATATCCGCGAACTGCTGTGAGATGGGTACGTGTAGCACACGTATGTGACCAAGAGCCACCTGTTTGCGGATATCATGATTGTAACACGCGTTGTACTACTGTGGTGCAAACCACACATATATATAGGTACAATAGGAGACCTCCATACCCTCAGACATAAAATAGAGAAGGGATCTAATCGCTAATGTACTATACACAAAATATCTACACAACAATTATGGGCGCATGTGTGTGTCTATGCAGCTTCTGAGCCATGGCAGCACATACTGAGCTGATAGACGACGTGGAGCGCGCAGGGTGAGCAAGGCGCACTACAAGTTACGAAGAGGACGGGCTCTAGGAGCTCGCCGCCCCGACGTGGATGGAGCCCTGCGAGAAATATGCGGACTGGCAGAGCACCTTCGTCGTCCGCGACCTCTCCGCCTCCAACCTCGCCGACCGCTACAGGATGTATGGTGTCAGTAGTTTATATTCAATATGTGTTTCCGCGGGCTGGGTATACTTTATTTATTTGTTAATGGTTAACTAAGAATTTAATAATAACTATCGTGCCCTTATTTATGAAGAGGTATCGAACGATCTTAGCCGCTGTTGTGTTTAAGTTTGGAGAGGGCGGACCACGGAAGCAGAAGTGCTACCCACGACAATTGTGACAAAATTGTCCGTTGGAGATTCTAGACAACAGGCAAGACCGCGACGGGACAAGGCTGCAAGCGCGGGTGACGATCGACACGGTTGCTTCTCGTGCTAGCTTGGCCGTGCACACGTACGGAGGAGACAAGAATGGCAATGCGCATGCACGGAGAAAACCAGCCGTCGATGGACATACATACACGCAGCTCCGTGCAAAGAGCAGAGGCCAAAGGCCCGAAGCGAAAGATGATGCGATGCCATTAAAACTTGTAACAGTGGCAGCAGCAGAACTATAGTAAATGGCCGGCCGAACCGTATCCCCTGTCATGTCATTTCTGAACGACCGTACGCCATGTAGCCAGCTATAGCTAGCCTGACAAGTGATTAGCTACGTATGGCCCAGGTCCTTTTGGGCATGCATGCGCAGTTGGATGAGCAAGGAGGCTGAGGTCAGACGTACAGGTTCATCCATTCGTGCGTGCCTTCTTTTGCACGCTGGTTCGACGACCCAGAGGTTAGTCTTTTTTTTTAAACGGGAAGCGGAGCCCGGCCTCTGCATCGAGCGATACACACAGGCTTTATTTATTATTAGAATCACATTGTTTGGCAAAGATCATATAAACTGGAACCGCCAAAACAAAACACTGAGAAAAACGATAACCGTATCGTCAGCTCCCCAACGAGATCTATGAAACACCTATCTACCTGTTTCGACCCCGCACCATGGTCAGCCACACTGTTGCCACTCGCCAAAAGAAGCTGGAGTGCCTTGGCGCGGCGGCTCGAACTCAAGCAAAAGGATCCCTAGAACCGCACAGCATATCCACGGAGCAGCGCCCACGCACCTGCTCTGGATGTCGCCGTCTTCATAATCTTCCGCCAACCCGTCGTCAGCATGTAGATCGATGCGCAGACTCTCGCCACACCAGCCACCGACACCACCTCGGTGCCAAGCAGCACAACCCCCTATGCGCTAGCCGCTCCACCCGTCCTGCCGCTTCCATCCAACGTTGCTCCATAGGCGATGCTCCTAGGAGAGAACGCGATACCGACATCGCGGCACCGCCATCACCTGACCCGAAGATCTTAGGGTTTCCCCCGGAGCAGCACGAGTGAGGTCGACATTAGTTTCCCGGCGATGCCTTCATCAAGGTCATGGCATGGTAGCGCCGCCATCGCCCGCCAATCGGCCTGGTTTTCACCGGCACCTAGGTCTTCCCGCCTCCCAGCCAGGACTAGATGATGCATCGCGAGATCCGTCAACCAGCCTCAGGATGACCACCTTCGACAGAGAAGAAGGCTGCCTCCACCATCTTCCTCGTGCCTCTGGACTGACCCTAACCTCCATGGTGTCGTCAGAGTTGTCGAGATGCAGCGGGCGTAGGCAACCCATCCGAACTCTTAGGGGCCAGATCAACCCGCAGCTAGCCCTTCTTGCAGCTGCGTCGTAGCCGCCATCAACACGTCGGAGATCGGCCGCCGCCAGCCTGCGCACCACACCTTCCGCCGCGTCGCCGCACGCCAGAGATCCGGTAGCCACAACACGGAGGCGAACCAGCCCCAATATGGAGCCAGACGGCTGCACCATGCCCCAGCGCGAGAGATATGGCCTGTATCCTCACCCAGGCGCGCGAGAAGACAAAGGATCCCCGTCGCCGCCGGCGCCGGCTAGGCTTTGCCCAGCCGCGCCCTCTGGCAGCGGCGGAGGAGAGGGAGAGAGGTGGAGGGGGCTTGTGGCGGGGGGAATTAGGGTTCCCTCTGCCGCCGCCACACGGGGACGGGGGGAGGGACGGGGGGAATTCTTTAATGGAGGAAGGATTTTCACTTCCCCGGCCTCTGCACCAACTAGGGATGCACACAGCCATTAAGCATGAGTACAGGATTTTTAAACTTGGTTAAACACCAAGCCTGGTCCTCAAGATAAATTGCATGAGTACCAGGAGAGCCTAGTCCTCAAGTATAAATAGGAACCTTAATTCGCTTCCGTGAGGATTTGAACACAAATGTTGGGTTTGTACATCCACTCCCCCCAACTAGTTGAGCTAGGCTCACACCCTAAAAGGCCCCGCTTGGGAGCCCAGTTTTGTTTCCGACTCCGCTTTGCATCCGGGGGTATTTAGACGTGCACAGTTCATCGGAAGTAAAATATACAGAGATTAGCTTTTCTAGTTAGATATACTAGTATTTTGGCTGGTAATCAAATAAACATGAAGCTAGCCTTCTCAGACTCTATAAAAATTGAATTTTTGAACATGCACAGTTCAACCACTACAAGTACATCATACATCCCAGCACATTACAATACAAGAATCACCCTGCTTCAGTTTTTTCAAATCCCAGCACAGTGCAAGCATCACCCTGCTTCAGTTTTTTCAACAGCCATACAGCTTCAGTTTTTTCAAATCCCAGCACAGTGCAGTTACTTAAATTACAAATAATATCCGTTCCACAACCTTGAACTCAGATGGACTTCTGAAGACTTGAACTTGGCATCCTAAATAAAAAAAATCAATATTATATACTATATTAAGACAATTGCAATTGTAGGATACATTCCTACCTAGTACCTACGATCAAGGAGCTAGGACCAAATCATCCTTCCGTGTCACCCAATTATCATCCAGTAATAAACAATATTAATAAAAGAAAAGGCAATGAGCTACTTACATGGAGGTAACTGAATTCCCAGCTTCCCGACCTCCTTCTTCAACCACAAACCATGGAGTCTTGGATCATAAGAAAGAAAAAGCTCGCTATTTGATGCATCTTTGAAAACATCAGAGGCTAGAATCTTGATGTCATCAGACACATCAACCATGACATTAAGTACTTCCAAACATTTTGGAATGGAGTATTGTTTTCCTGATGCTTGTTCTTTAATTCCTGCTTGTTCTCTCTTGAGTTTGACAAACTCTGACACTGTTTCTTCAATGCGTGGGACTGGGACAAATGTGTGGCTCCTACGCTTTCTAGCTCTTGCCGATTCCGCGCCACCATTACCACTTCTTGAATTCTCTTGATCAAAGCTCCTTTGCACATCTTCATCCTCCTCTCCACCTTGAGGGTTAAGTTCATCATCATTTTGAGATTGATAAGAAATACTCCTTCCACTAGCACTCATTCTTTCAACTTCACTGAACATGTTTTGCCCTTCATCTTCAATTGTGTCATTGTTTGTCCTTTGACTTGTCATAGCACTGATTTTTGGAGCCGCATTTCTAGTGCTTTGCCTCTCATCACTTTGAAGTTTCCTACTAGTGATATGTGGAGGTTGGCTAAAGTCATGCAAAATGTTTACCTTGAGCAATATTACCTTTATAAAGCAAATCCAGTGCATCAAACAAAGGGAACTCCTTGCCCTGGATCCTTCTGAACTTTGGGTCCTCCTGCAAATGCAAATAATGAGTGAAATTCAAATAAACTGTTGTGGAAAGAATGTGGCAACAATATACAGTAATATTGCTATAACTTTAGTATTCAACAGATGTAAACCAGCATACCTCAACTATTTCCTTCCATTTTTCAGGTGTGGTGTTTATCATGCAACTGGTTGAATTCCATGAGATGTCACTTCTATTGACAATGGATTTGACAACTTTGTACTCTTTCTTCAATTGACCCTCTTTGTCTTGAACTTTGGACTTAACAAACTTTGCTTCTAGGAAGTGGTCGTTCAAATCTTTCACAATTCGGTTCCAACCTTCGGTAGTCCATCCATTTTGACCATGGTAGTGAGAAAAGTTGTACTCTATAAGTACATCCACAAGCCCCTTCTCATACTGAGATGTCCATCTTGCTCTTTTTGCCATTGTAACCTAGGACAAACAAACAAAAAAGTTATTGCAACAAGTCATGGCAAACCTTTCTTATGTACAGAAAAAAGAACAAGTTATTGCAGCAATTCATGACAAACCTTTCTTATGTACAAAAAAATAGCAAATGCTCATCGAGCTGATCTCCTTTGCACTCTTAGAGCCTGTTGACTCGTGTACTAGCGAGCTCGTTGGAGAACCCCAAGAGGAAGGTATGATGAGCACAGCAGTAAGTTTCCCTCAGTTATGAAACCAAGGTTATCAATCCAGTAGGAGCAAGGAAAACCCCAAAGGTGTAGCTAGCTGAACTTTGGTAGGGCGCACTACCGGTGCCAGCAGCAACGTGGACCTGCACAACACAACCACAGAACTCTGTCCCCAACTAACGATGAGGTTGTCAATCTCACCGGTTTTGCTGAAAACAA
Source organism: Avena eriantha (assembly GCA_910589775.1). Lineage (NCBI taxonomy): Eukaryota > Viridiplantae > Streptophyta > Magnoliopsida > Poales > Poaceae > Avena > Avena eriantha. The sequence goes on from OU342745.1 coordinate 539,756,633, forward strand.
AGGATTAAACGTACTGAGTGGAAGAAAGTAATAGTTTGCAGAAAGTAAACACAAAACAATAAATAGTTGATTGTAGATTGATAGTAAAAGAAAGGACTAGGGTCCATAGTTCACTAGAGGTGGCTCTCCTTAAGATAGATGACATGTTGGGTGAAAAAATTACAGCGGGGCAATTGACAAACGTCTAGAAAGCATACAAGCATATACTACTCATCTTGACTCCTTTGAGATTCGTTTGGGCATTACAACATTATACATAGACCGCCATCCAACTGCATCTATGACTAATAATCCATCTTCACGTTATCATCCGAATCCCCTCCAGTATTAAGTTGCAAGCAACGGATAATTGCATTACGAATTGCGTGTAAAGTAAACAATACGATTGTTCTATGAACAAAGGATTGTTGTTTTCTCCCTAGTAGCAACAACACATCTAGTACCTTAGAGATTTCTATCACTTCCCCAGATTAGTAGAGGCATGAACCCACTATCGAGCATAAATACTAACTCTTGGAGTTGCTAGCATCTACTTGGCCAAGATAGCTACTAAAAACGGAAAGCATGCAAGATCACAAATAACAAAGACATGATAGAATCAATAATCAATCTGAAATAGCATCTCAATATCCATCGGATCCCCGCAAACACAACATGCAGAATTACAAATAGATGATCTTGATCATGAACGGAGCTCACAAGATCTTAACATGATAGCACAGAGGAGGAGAACCAGCCATCTAGCTACTACATGGACCCGTAGTCTAGAGATGAACTACTCACGCATCACACCGGAGGCTTGCATGATGATGAAGAAGGCCTCCAGGGTGAATTCCCCTCTCCGGCAGGGTGCCGGAAAGAGCTTTAGATCCCTCTCGATCTAGGGATGGAGATGACGGTGGCTACAGACTCTTTCGTGGAATTTTGATCAGGTACTTAGGGTTTCTATATCGGAGGCAACTTATAGGCCGAAGGAGAGGTCGAGGGGGTGTCTGGGATGGCCACACCACCCCCTGGCGCAGGCCAGGCCTGGCTCCATGGCCAGGTGGCGTGGACGTCCTCTGGCCCTTCCCCGTCTCGTATTTTGGCTCCTGGTGTCCCTTGGTGAAAAACTGACTTTGGCTTTTGTCCCGTCTAATTCCGAGAATATTCATTTTCTAACTTTCCTGGAAATAAAAACAGCAGAAAACAAGCAGCTGGAACTGTGGCTCTTATTAGTAGGTTAGTGCAAGAAATCATATCAAAAGTACTCCAAAGTGTGGACAAAACACAAGAAAGTAGATAAAACAAAGCATGGAACATCAAAAATTATGGATATGTTAGCAATGTATCAACATCCCCAAGCTTAACTCATGCTCGTCCTCGAGTAGGTAAGTGATAAAAAGAAAGTACAATTTTTGAGGTGACATGCACCATCATAAAATTGATCAAAGTATTTGTAAAACATTGATAGCTGGGATCATAGTACTTCAATCATAACATGAAAGACAAAGTTCTAGCAATAAGACAAAGCAACTAAGTTGCAACATGAAAAGGCACAAACAAAAGATTCATGAATAGCAATGCTTTGCATGATGTTTGTTTGTTTCACATAAAGAAAACATAGTATAGTATCATTCAGCTTGTGCCTCATAGAGTAGCAAATATAAATGCATAGGACACCTTCAAAGTTTATAAGAGTGACTAGATACAAATAGTTTAAAAAAGCAATATCAAAGTATGCATAAATCAACTAGTCTTGGGACAATGCACATAGAACTAAGTATGGCCACTATGCTCTCAAAGTTGGTGCATAAAGATAGAAGGTGGAGACTCAACATAAAAAATAAAAGAAAGGCCTTCATAGAAGGAAGTAGGGATTCAAGTTTCATAAAGAGCTTCCAAAAATTATGGTACTTAATAGTTTTCAGCTCTCATTGCCCCTATCATAAGCATCTTGAAGTGGTTAAGGTTAAAGTGAACAAACTATGGTGTATATGCTTGACGAAGTATAAGTTGGAAATCTCATGTCCCTTGAATACGAGGGACGCTCCTCATGCTACTCAAGTTTAGTCACTGGTAAGTTCTTGTCATCGTAAGTACATGTGTATCATAGAGAACCGCCAACGGGGTACCCCTGGCCCGATGATACAGAAGAATCCCCATATCAAAATGATAAGGCAAGCAGACGACGAGCATCTCAGCAATCTTCTTATTTACCATGGGAATATGGTGCCTTTTTCTCTCTTTCCTCTTTTCTCATATTTATTTATTTTTCTCTTTTTTCTCAATATCAGACTCTTTTTTTATAAGAAGAATGCTTCATAGACAGCTCATTATGGTTACGCTGCAGGTTTCCACCATGACAGCATGTATTAGACCAGCGGCCCAGGCGTTTCTCTAACACATATACAAAAGTCCATGGACTTACAAGCTCCCCTTTTATTTCACACCGACGACATACATAGACAAAAGAGCATGATATCAACTAGGTACAAAGTACAAGTGCAATGTTGAAAGCGTTCCCCATGACAGCATGGTTCTGCTAATTCCCAACAAATAAGTGTACAACATAGACGACACAATGGTTCAAGTTTATTAAGGGCAAGAAAAGTAAAGTGTGCCATCAAGTTCGTGAGAGCTTTAATCACTAGTTTTCTCATAACAAGTTTAATTCGGAAGGTAGATAAAAACATGAATATACTTGGAATAACATATGCTAGTAGGTAGGTATGGTGGACACTTTGAAAAAACTGTGTTTAGGAGTTGGATGCATAAGTGGAACTCATACTTGGTTACGGAGGCTAGCAAAATACTGGGAGCGACCAACTAAGAGAGCAATAATGGCCATAATCATGCAGAGCGACAAAAACATCATTGATCAAAGCATAAAGTGATACTACAAGTTGAAAAATAAAGGATCATAAAGGCTATGGTGACTTGGGATAGTCATAACATGGTATGAGCATGCGCCAAGTCAAACCAAATAAAGCATCAAAGGAGAATACCACAATACTATGCTTTAATATGCTAAAACAACGCATGATTCTTCCAAGGCACATTAAGCAATCTCAATTGTTTATAACAAGTCATTCTACAACAAAGAATACTAAGCATAAATCCAAATCAGTATCGAGCATGGCATGACAAAGCATAGGCCGCAGTCAAAAACAAGCTCTCTTTACCACTTAAGCATGAACTTTCCTACTCTTTTCCAATCCAAACCAAACTATTTGAAAACCAATGCATGAAAGAGGGGGTACAACCAACTTATTCAGCAAACTAAGCAAACAAATCAACGAAAAACCAAAACAAAAACGAAAAAGAAGACGCTCCAAGAACAACACAACTATGCATGAAACAGTACAAATAAATTGGTTGGAAGAAACCTGGGATTTTTATTGATGAAGAGGGGGATGCCTTGAGCATCCCCAAGCTTTGACGCTTGTACTTCTTGGATATTTCTTGGGGTGACACACATGGCATCCCCAAGCTTGAGATTTAGACCATCCTTCGTCTCATTACTCATTCCTTCCATACACCTGAAATTTTTCCTTCATACACAACTTCACACAATCTTTATTAGCAACATTAGTGCACTCAAGATAATAGATCTTTAGGTTCAGTTCTAACACCAATAAAACTTCCATTAGAACACTAGATACTGTAGCACATCCCTCAAAAAGCTCAATTCCCCAAAAGAACTCAAAAAGGAACCAACAAGAAGCAAATGCAAATAATGGCAGAAATCTGTCTAAACAGACCAGCAGGTAAATACGAATTTTTTCAAAGACCTTCTGTTGATCAAATCAAAAAGTGTTAAACTAAAAAACGTTAGATAACAACCTGGGGAAGAAGAAAAAAAATTCACGCCACAAAAGGACGTACAGAGATTTTACACGAATTTTTACGGTGAAGCACAGAAATCTGTTTCGGGACAGCAACTTTCCCAATCATTACTTCTCTCTCATTAGAGGTTACTCTTGGCACAGAAAGCAAATAAAAAGGATAAGGAGCGGTTATTACTGAGGTTATTACTGAGGTAATAACTTCCAAGACTCATCTAAAACTTTTGGGTTATCTCCCAATAAGTACTTTTCTTTAACGCCTTTAAGTTAGGCATAAGAAGCAAGAAAAAGGATCAAGTGTTCGAAGAAGCATTAAAACAAAATTTCTTGCCCTTACCTCTCTTACTTTTATTCTTAACCTTTGGGAACTTATGAATGCTTGGTGGAGAAACAAAGTGCATGGTGCCCTTTTCCACATATATTATTGCTCCAAGGAGTTTCAATAGGGATGTACCAAGTATGATTTGCCCTTTTTCTACACATTCAATAACAAGATAATCAGTAGAAACCATTTTCCCTAGGATCTTTGTAAACACTACTTAAGCTATTCCAATGGGTAATATTGTGGCATTATTAGCAAGAAAAATTTCTTCTCCTCCTTCAGAAAACCCCCAAAGATTCATAAATATCTTTGGGCATCAGACAAAATTCAGACATGATATCACAGCGAGCATGAAAAGTTTAATTGTTTATAGCAATCTTTACTGTGGGAAGCCATTCTGAGGGTTCAGAATTTATTGGAACAAAGTTATGCTCTCTAAGCGTATTATAGAAATATTTTAAACTAGTAGTGCTGGTCTCAAGAGTATTCAATCTAGCAAATATGTTTATGAAAGAAGAATCAGATTTTCTAGGAAAGTTGTAAGTAAAGACTATTTTTATGATATTAACAGCATCATCCTCATTGCATTGGAGGAAATCTCCTCCCACAACAGCATCTAAAGCATATCTATAGCAAAGAGAAATTCCAAGGTAAAAAATGCTGAGGAACAAGCTTTGAGTCATTTTAGGTTCAGTTTTTTCATGTAGATCAGAGATTCTAGACCAAGCTTCTTTGAAACTCTCTTCAATTCCTTGTTTAAAAGTGAAAATCATTTCCTCAGGTGACATAGTGATTGGAGCAATGCTAGACATAATGGCAACTTAAGATGGGAACTAATTTTTTTTGTGTTTTTAATAAAGAAAGCGAACTAGTAAAACTATTTTTTTTGCGTTTTTGATAAAGAAACAAGCAAACAAAACAAAAATAAACTAAGCAAAACAAAAAAAAAGTAAAGAGATTGGTTATGAGGGACTCCCCTTGTGAAGAATGTCTTTAACTCCCCGGCAACGGCGCCAGAAAAATACTTGCTGACTCGTGTACTAACGAGCTCGTTGGGGAACTCATACATTGCAAATGTATCAATAATTTTTGATGTTCCATGCTTGGTTTTATCCACTTTCTTGTGTTTTGTCCACACTTTGGACTACTTTTCATATGACTTCCTGGACTAACCTATTAACAAGAGCCATAGTGCTAGTTGCCTGTTTTCTGCTGTTTTTGGTTCTAGGAAATTCAGAAAATCAATATTCTCGGAGGGAGTAGTTCTCTCTCGAGGCTAAGGGTTCTACCGGTAGCTATGTGTTCATCTCTCTCTCTATGCATTATCATATTGTGATCATGAGCTTTGTAATCAAGTAGATCTACCTTGCTACTCAAGTTCTTTAATAGATCTCTGCTCTCCCCATGTGTGTGCAAGTGACAGCGTGCACACCATGGTGACACTTAGGCTAGAGATTACAAATACTTGTTATGAGTTATATTTGGAGTTGGATGTCTTTATGAAATTGTGGTGTTTGTTCGAACCATCTAGTACTCAAGGTGACAGTGTGGGGTTATCTAGATGGGAAAGGTGAACTTTGAGGTGTGTTGTTATAGCCCTACCATCGATTACAGTGTCCAACCGGGGAGTAGTTAAGAGTAGTATCATAAAGAAGAATATATTTATATGAGAGTGTTCACTAGTGAAAGTATGATCCCTAGGCCTTGTTTCTAAGCACTGAAACACCGTTTTCTATTAGATCTATTACATGTTTGCTTGCTTCCTTCTTTATTTCAGTTTTACTTTAGTATCTTCCACACCATCAAGCTATCTTATATCACCGTTACCACTTATAATTATCCATACCACTTGTATTTCACTATCTCTTCGCCGAACTAGTGCACCTATACACCTGACAAGTGTATTGGGTGTGTTGGGGACACAAGAGACTTCTTGTATCTTGATTGCAGGGATGCTTGAGAGAGAATACCTTTGACCACTTCCTCCCTGAGTTCGATAAACCTTGGGTGATCCACTTAAGGGAAAACTTGCTGATGTTCTACAAACCTCTACACTTGGAGGCCCAACAACTGTCTACAAGAATAGAAGTGCGTAGACATCAAGCTATTTTCTGGCACCGTTGCCGGGGAGGAAAGGTAAAAGGTATTCACACCGGAGGATTAAAGAAGAAGAACCTCCCATGACAAACGCCTATTTTCTGGCGCCGTTGCCGGGGAGGTAAGGTAAAAGGTACTCACATCCTCCGGTGTGAGTGCTCGAAGTTATTTCCTTTAGATTCTGCAATTTTGTCTTTTTGTTTCTTGTTTTCACTAGTTAGGCTTAATGGAAAACAACAACAAAATCAGAGAGCTTTATAGTATTTATCTTGAGTTAGGACATGAAGTGTTTGAAGAGAAAATTAAAAATCCTATGGAACTTTATTTGCATGCTAATAGCAATGTTGTTAGTATGAATTCTTTGGACACCATTATTGCTAATGCTATGGAGAACTCTAAGCTTGGGGAAGCTTGGTTTGATGAGTATGATATTTTTAGTCCCCCAAGCATGTAGGAGAAAATCTACTTTGATATACTATGCCTCCAATATATGATGATTACAATGATGAATATGATATTTTCAGTCCACCTACTATTTAGGAGAAAATTAATTATGATTACAATATGCCTCCTATATTTGATGATTATGGTGATGAGAATAATAATGATAGCTATTTTGTTGAATTTGCTCCCACTACAATTAATAAGAATGACTATGTTCATGTGGGGAGTATTAATTCTTTTATGCATGTGGCTCATGATAAGAATGTTTCATGTGATTGTTATATTGTTAATTTTATTCATGATGCTACTGAAAGTTATTATGAGAGAGGGAAACATGGTTTTATGCGTCTCAATAATATTAGGTTTCCCCTCTTTATGTTGAAAGTCTTGAAGTTGCACTTGTTTTGCTTTACTATGCTTGTTGCTTTGTGCTCTCATGAATTGTTTCTTTACAAGACTCCTATGCATAGGAAGTGGGTTAGACTTCAATGTGCTTTGAATTTGCTTTTTGATGCTCTCTTTTACTTCAATTCATATTATTATGTGAGCATCTTCTCAAACTATCATGCCTAACTTAAAGGCGTTAAAGAAAAGTACTTATTGGGAGATAACCCAAAAGTTCTAGATGAGTCTTGGAAGTTATTGCTTCAGTAATAACCTCTTCTTATCCTTTTTATTTGCTTTTTGTGCCAAGAGTAACCTCTAACGAGAGAGAAGTAATGATTGGGAAAGTTGCTGTCCCGAAACAGATTTCTATACTTTACCGTAAAAATTCGCATAAAATATCTGTACGTCCTTTTGAGGCGTGAATTTTTGTGCTTCTGCCCCAGGTTGTTATATAACTTTCGTTAGTTCAACACTTTTTGATTTGAGCAACAGAAGGTCTTCGAAAAAAATTCGTCTTTACCTACTGGTCTGTTTTGACAGATTTCTGCCATTATTTGCATTTGCTTCTTGTTGGTTCCTTTTTGAGTTCTTTTGGGGAATTGAGCTTTTTGAGGGAAGTGCTACAGTAGCTAGTGTTTTAATGGAAGTGTATTGGTGTTAGAACTGAATCTAAGGACTTATTATCTTGAATGCACTAATGTTGCTAATAAAGATTGTGTGAAGTTTTGTATGAAGAAACATTTCAGGTGTATGGAAGGAATGAGTAATGAGATGAAGGATGGGCTAAAGCTCAAGCTTGGGGATGCCACGCGTGTCACCCCAAGAAATATCCAAGAAGTACAAGCATCAAAGCTTGGGGATTCCCAAGGCATCCCCCTCTTCATCAATAATAATCCTAGTTTTCTTCCAAACGCTTCATTTTTATTGTTCCATGCACATTTGTGTTGTTCTTGGAGCGTCTTCTTTTTTGTTTGCTTGGTTTGCTTAGTTTTCTGAATAAATTAGTTGGACCCTCTCTTTCATACATTGGTTTACAAATAGTTTGGTTTGGATTGTTAAAAGAGTAGGAAAGTTCATGCTTAAGTGTTAAAGAGAGTTTCTTTTTGACTGTGACTTGTGCTTTGTCATGCCATGCTTGATATGCCTTTGAAGAATCATGCGTTGTTTTAGCATATTAAAGCATAGTATTGTGGTATTCTCCTTTGATGCTTTATTTGGTTTGACTTGGCGCATGCTCACACCATATTATGACTATCCCAAGTCACCATAGCCTTGATGATCCTTTAGTTTTCAACTTGTAGTATCACTTTATGATTTGATCAATGATGTTTTGTCGCTCTGCATGATTATGACCATTATTGCTCTCTTAGTTTGTCGCTCCCAGTCTTTTGCGAGCCTCCGCAACCAAGTATGAGTTCCACTCATGCATCCAACTCCCTAAACCAAGTTATTCCAAAGAGTCCACCATACCTACCTACTAGCTTATGCTATTCCAAGTATATTCATGATTTTGTTTACCTTCCAAATTAAACTTGTTATGAGAAAACTAGTGATTAAATCTCTCACGAACTTGATGGCACACTTTACTTTTCTTGCCCTTAATAAACTTGAATCATTCTGTCGTCTATGTTGTATATGCTTGCACTTATTTGTTGGGAATTAGCAGAACCATGCTTTCATGGGAAATGCTTTCAACATTGCACTTGGTACTTGTACCTAGTTGATATCATGCTCTTTTGTATATGGATGTAGTCGGTGTGAAATGAAAGGGGAGCTTGTAAGTCCATGGAGTTATGTATATGTGTTAGAGAAATGCCTGGGCCGCTGGTCTAATCCATGCTGACTTGGTGGAAACCTACAGCGTAACCATAATGAGCTGTCTATGAAGCATGCTTCTTATAAAAAAAGAGTCCTATATTGAAAAAAAAGCGAAAAGAAAAAAACATTATGAAAAGAGGAAAGAGAGAAAAAAGCACCATATTCCCATGGTAAATAAGAAGATTGCTGAGATGCTCGTTGTCTGCTTGCCTTGTCATTTTGATATGGGGATTCTTCCATATCATCAGGCAAGGGGTACCCCGTTGGCGGTTCTCTATGATACACATGTACTTACGATGACAAGAACTTACCAGTGACTAAACTTGAGTAGCATGAGGAGCGGCCCTCGTATTCAAGGGATATGAGATTTCTAACTTATACTTTGTCAAGCATGTACACCATAGTTTGTTCACTTTAACCTTAATCACTTCAAGATGTGTAGCATCCCAATTGTCTAACAATTGTAATGCTACTTTTCCTAGTAAGATATTGGCTACTTCATATACATTATTGTTGCATCATAATTATACCATGCTCATGTCATCATGCCACCTTGCATTTGAGCATCATATCAAACCCTTTTTCTTTTGGTTCTTCTCTCACATGCTTTATTAATTGTATTTGCCTCTTGATATTGTATTTGGCTATTGATATATTGTCTAAATGCCCAAGTTGAGTTGGGGGCATATCTTTTGTTTCAATTCCATCATCTTTCTTTTCCACCACTTTATAATTCCACCATCCTACTAGTTCATGAGCTTGTTGTCTTTATTTTGGTTTTATCTAGCTCATGGGCAATAGGGTGGATCTAGTCCTTTAAATTTCCTTTGCTTGGCTTTATTCCACTTCTTGGAAATGCATGAGAATAATGCCATAATATTATTATTGTTTTCACAAAATAAATCATGGCATTATTATTTTGCATGGGCCATGCACAATTCTTCACCACCTTTTTACTCCATTGGTTTTTCTTTGGATTTGAGGGATCCTATCTTGGGAAACCATCTTCTACCATTCCACCATCCCCATAGTCTCACCCACATCTCTTTCTTTTATTTATTTTATTTTCTACATGTCTGTTCATATGTGACTCTTTCCACCTATTTTATTTTCTTCCTTTTCCTTTCTTGTTTCTCCTCCACATTATCTCAAGCAAGATCAAGCTTCATGTTTCTTCTTGGTTTGGCCTCATAAACCAAATTAAAATCTAAACACCTAATAAAACCTAACCTAGCTTTTCCCTCTCTCTCTCTAATTTCTCCTAAACCATAACTCCAATTTACCTCTCTCTTTCACACCCCCTCTCTCTCTAACATGAGCACCACCTGACCCTCTCTCTCCCTGGCCCACCTTAGCTAACCCTATTCCTCTCCCCAACCCTAGTTAAGCTTAACCCGAGTCCCATCTAGACCTAGCCCGAGCTAACCACCCTCTCCCTTATCTCTTTTCTCCACCGCGTTCTAGCCCCACCCTGCAGCGACATGCCGCTCTGGTCCACCTGCAGCCCCTCCCCGCCGCGCCTACCAGCCCCAGGTCGAGCCCTAGCACGAGCCAGCACGTGAGAGAGAAGAAAAAGGTGGCACTGAGGCCACCTTTATCTACCCTGCCACGGCTCCCTCTCCTCTCTCTCCCTCTCACTTTTCCCTCCTCCCCACGACTCTCCTGGCTCGCCAGATCTGCCCCGAGCTGCCCCTCCTCTTCTCCTTCTTCCTCCTCGACAACAGCTTCTACCGCCGGTCGCCGCCAGCACCACCTCGTCCCGTCGTTCTAGCCGAGCAGCTCGTCCTGGAGGTGGCCTGGAAGCTCGAGGAGGTTCCTCTACGACGCCCTGTACACGCTGACGCGAAGGAGAAGCTCCCAGGGCCGCCAGATCCTCGCCGACCTGACGAAACCCTAGCCGCCGGAGCGCCAGCGATCTCGCCGCTCCGCCACTCCTTGCCACGATCCGCGCCCGCCGTCGAGCCCGCGGTGAGCCCCTCTTTTCCCCTGACATGGTCCGCCTCGCCGTACCGCCCTAGCCCCGCCGTTCGTTTTATCGAACGCCCGCCGCGCGCCAGAGCTCGCCGTCGTCTGCAGCCTCCCCGCGCCGCGTAGCACCCTAACTAGGCCCCAGCCCCTCACCTGTCAACTTCCCTCGCCCTACCGCACTGGTTAGCCCCTCCGCGCGCACGCCCGCGACCTGGGATCGAATCCCCGCTCCGCTCCGCGCGCGCGCTGTCCGTCAGACGATGAACACGAAGAACAGTACCGGGCCGTGGTAAAATTGCATTAAGCCCCCCTTTTTGTTTCGCTCGCAACCCGCGCTCCTAGAGACCCCACCGTCAGTCGCTCAAACATTCTTGCAGAAAACCCCTTTGCTTTCTCAGACCGTAACCCGCGGTCCAGCTTGCGCCCCACCTGTCAGCCTCTGCCGTCTTCACCGCTGTCACGTGGGCCAGCGCCAGTTGGCCCACCTCGCAGACGCATAGGCTAGCCTAGCCCGCGGTGGAAAAAGGTTTTCCCGCGCGCGTGGCCAGTCCACGCAAGGCCCACCCGTCAGTGACTGGGGCTGATTTCGCCTGGGTGACAAAAGTATTTTTCCTGAGTCTGTTTTAATTAAATCTTTTTCAAAATGATTTAAATTTAAATCCAATTCAGATTCAAATAATTTTTAAAATACAAATCCAAATAATACATATAATATATGTTTTGGAATCAGAATAATGTGAGGAATTAAAATATGCCCTTCAAAATATGTTTTGAACACTTTAAATTTTCGAGATGATTAAAATTACAATAAAATGCCCTATTCCTTAATTAATTAATAACTTTTGTTTTTAACTCCAAATTTGACAAATAACATGTCTAAATCGATCAGCGCGACGAGCCCGTTCTATCTATGCAGTCCTTGTTCTGAATTGAAGCATGCATCATATTGATATTAAAAATCTGAACTGTTTATGACAATAAAACTTGGTTAATCAAATAATAAAGTGCTTTCTTTCTTGTATTCACCCCTCACCTTGCCATGCTACTTTAATGCCATGCAACTTGTGCATCATTCATCATGGCATGCTTGATTGTTTGTCGCATTTTAATTCCTATGCGTGTGCACTTTATTTATGTTGGCCCTTGTTTGTTTGGTTCTTCTTCGAATAGACGCCCAGCAGGAGAATTACCAGGAATCCCAGGAGTACTACCCAGATCCATCTCTCACTTCAACTGAGCTGCCAGGAAAGCACTACCACATGCTTGCATACATACAGTACCTATTGCCTCTATCTTATGCTTGCATCATTGAGTCGCGATTGCATTAAATTGAATCCCAAGTACTGCATAGCCTTTACTATTAAACCCCACCAAAGCTTGTTCTCCATCCCATGAGCCATTACTACAGGAGTTGTTTGAGCCATGCGAGTCGTAGAAAAGCATGTGTAGGGTATGTGAGTGTCTGATGAATAACGAGGTACCTAAACAACATAACCTGAGTAGTAATGGGATAACTAATGAAAGAGGCACCGGTGAGAAATATCTGTTATTTGGTTTTTCATGCTCACTTGTGTCCCGTAGGACCCCGAGTACTTGATTCCTGTTCCTTGACTATTCGCACTATCCACATCCGGGAGGCCTTATGGACCCCCCTGAGCCAGAGCTTGATTCATTCTTATTTCTTGGGGCCACAATTAGTTTGGGGCTTTATTACTATCCTGTACTTATGCCATGTTACTGTTTTATTTAAGATTGTGCGAGGAGCACCTGTACTGTTTAAGAATTGCGGAGTGTTTTCGCGGTATCGACAAGCCCAGTCACATTTTCGGGTTCCTAGTCGTTTACAGCCATTGGCGCAAACCTTGGGTCCGTCTCGGAGCCGGCCAACTTCGTTGCGGGTAGCTTAATGGGGTGGCCCCCTGAAACATTTCTGAATCCTGTGATTGCTTTGTCGTGAATGCCTCGTTGGGTTTTGATTTGGTTTTTCCGAGGTTGATCGAGTGTGTGTTGCTATTCGTGCACCCCTGTAGGGTAAATCTTTCTGAAAGCCGTGTCCGCGGTTATGGACGACTTGGAGCACAGTTTCTCGATCATAGACAAGTATAATTAAAGTACCGCTTTGAAATTGACTAAGTACTTGACTAGTAAATAGTGCAATACTCATGGAATGGTTAATAAAACTGCCAACGGATGATGGGGGTTGTTCGTCCGCTTCCTCGTTGGTAAGCGAGGAGGAGGATGGATCTGTTAATTATACTGTTATAACTGTTGTTCTTAATTCACTGACATCCGTCTATCATTGGTTAGGCGGATGGTTAGCGAGTATCTGTAGAATTGTTAGGTATTATCTTTTGCTGCAATTGCGTCACCCCAGGTTGTGTCCCCTTTAGCGGCATAAAGACTTGCTGAGTACCCCTAGGGTCTCACACGATAAATTGTTTGATTCAGATGAACAGGTGTACCCGCAAGATGGATACTGGGTGGAAGAGACAGATGATGTTGGCAACGATCGTTCGGTGTAGAGATTACGGGAACGGGGATCCGTGAGATCTGTGGGCGGGATGTTTATTTATGGGGCATCTTATGCCAATTTGCTTCTTATCCGTACTCGGATATTTTTTTCCGCTTCCGCCTGATACTCTGATGTGTGATGTATGAGGAGCTATCCTAAATTATTATATCTATCTAGGACATTTGGATCTTGCCGTATGGCGTTGCAATATTTCTATTTCTTTTAGATGGAATGGCTCTGAGGACTGTTGTATGTGGCTTGCATACATACTCATTTGTGTATGTAGTTGATCCCTTCGCCTGCCGATTACGCCGCTCGTTCTTGTCCCGTTGTCTGAAAGTGGTTAGGACGGCCGAAAGGTCTACCGTGAGTGGCCCTGGGCCCCACCATACTATTTTAACCACTTTCGTTTATCCAGGCATTAACTAAGAGCGTAATTCACCGAGGTAGTTACAAGATGCTTATGATCGGGGCAATGAGAGCTGAAAGCTATAAGTACCATAATTTTTGGAAGCTCTTTATGAAACTTGAATCTTTGCTTCCTTTATGAAGGCATTTCTTCCACTATATATATTGAGTCTCCACATTCTATCTTTATGCACCCACTTTGAGAGCATAGTGGCCATTCTTAGTTCTATGTGCATTGTCCCAAGACTAGTTGATTGATGCATAACTTGATACTGCTTGTTTTAAACTATTTGTATCTAGTCACTCTTATGAACTTTTAAGGTGTCCTATGCATTTATATTTGCTACTCTATGAGGGACAAGCTGAATACTATTATGCTATGTTTTCTTTATGTGAAACAAACAAACGTCTTGCAAAGCATTGTTATTCATGTCTTTTGTTTGTGCCTTTTCATGTTACAACATAGTTGCTATGTCTTATAGTTAGAACTATATGTTTCATGCTATGTTGAAGTACTATGATCCCGGCTTTCAATGTTTACAAATACTTTGATTATGTTTATGATGGTGCATGTCACCTCAAAAATTATTCTTTCTTTTTATCACTTACCTACTCGAGGACGAGCAGGAGTTAAGCTTGGGGATGTTGATACATTGCAAATGTATCTATAATTTTTGATGTTCCATGCTTGGTTTTATCCACTTTCTTGTGTTTTGTCCACACTTTGGAGTAATTTTCATATGATTTCTTGGACTAACCTATTAACAAGAGCCATAGTGCCAGTTGCATGTTTTCTGCTGTTTTTGGTTCCAGGAAAGTCAGAAAATCAATATTCTCAGAATTGGAACGGACAAAAGCCAAAGTTGATATTTTCCCGAAAGACTCACGGTGCCAGAAGGAGAGTCGGAGAGGGGCCACCTAGGCCACGCCAGGGCATGGCTTGGGCCCCCTGGCCGCCCACCGACCTTGCTCTCTGGCCTATAAGAAGCCTCCCGAGGCATAAACCCTAGATCATCAAGCCTCCAGCCACGAAAAGTTCCGCAGCGCAGCCGCCACCGAAGGGGAGATTCGGGGGATAGAAAGTTTCTGTTCTGGCACCCTACCGGGATGGGGAAGTGCCCCCGGGGCCATCTCCATCGATCTCCACCACCATCTCCATCACCGTTGCTGATTCCCATGATGAGGAGGGAGTAGTTCTCTCTCGAGGCTAAGGGTTCTACTGGTAGCTATGTGTTCATCTCTCTCTCTATGCATTATCATATTGTGATCATGAGCTTTGTAATCAAGTAGATCTACCTTGATACTCAAGTTCTTTAATAGATCTCTGCTCTCCCCATGTGTGTGAAAGTGACAGCGTGCACACCATGGTGACACTTAGGCTAGAGATTACAAATACTTGTTATGAGTTATATTTGGAGTTGGATGTGTTTATGAAATTGTGGTGTTTGTTCTAACCATCTAGTACTCAAGGTGACAGTGTGGGGTTATCTAGATGGGAAAGATGAACTTTGAGGTGTGCTGTTATAGCCCTACCATCGATTAGAGTGTCCAACCGGAGAGTAGTTAAGAGTAGTATCTTAAAGAAGAATATATTTATATGAGAGTGTTCACTAGTGAAAGTATGATCCCTAGGCCTTGTTTCTAAGCACTGAAACACCGTTTGCTATTAGATCTATTACATGTTTGCTTTCTTCCATCTTTATTTCAGTTTTAGTTTAGTATCTTCCACACCATCAAGCTATCTTCTATCACCGTTACCACTTATAATTATCCATACCACTTGTATTTCACTATCTCTTCGCCGAACTAGTCCACCTATACACCTGAAAAGTTTATTGGGTGTGTTGGGGACACAAGAGACTTCCTGTATCTTGATTGCAGGGTTGCTTGAGAGGGAATACCTTTGACCACTTCCTCCCTGAGTTCGATAAACCTTGGGTGATCCACTTAAGGGAAACCTTGCTATTGTTCTACAAACCTCTGCACTTGGAGGCCCAACAACTGTCTACAAGAATAGAAGTGCGTAGACATCAGGAAGCCCAAGAGGAAGGTATGATGAGCATAGCAGTAAGTTTCCCTCAGTTATGAAACCAAGGTTATCAATCTAGTAGGAGCAAGGAAACACCCCAAAGGTGTAGCTAGCTGAACTTTGGCAGGGCGCACTACCGGTGCCAGTAGCAACGTGGAGCCCTGCACAACACAATCACAGAACTCTGTCCCCAACTTACGATGAGGTTGTCAATCTCACCGGTTTTGCTGAAAACAAAGGATAAAACATATTGAGTGGAAGAAATTAATAGTTTGCAGAAAGTAAACACAAAACAGTAAATAGTTGATTGTAGATTGATAGTAAAAGAAAGGATCGGGTCCATAGTTCACTAGAGGTGGCTCTCCTTAAGATAGATGACATGTTGGGTGAAAAAATTACAGCGGGGCAATTGATAAACATTGAGAAAGCATACAAGCATATACTACTCATCTTGACTCCTTTGAGATTCGATAGGGCATTACAACATTATACATAGACCGCCATCCAACTGCATCTATGACTAATAATCCACCTTCAGGTTATCATCCGAACCCCCTCCAGTATTAAGTTGCAAGCAACAGATAATTGCATTATGAATTGCGTGTAAAGTAAACAATACGATTGTTCTATGAACAAAGGATTGTTGTTTTCTCCCTAGTAGCAACAACACATCTAGTACCTTAGAGATTTCTGTCACTTCCCCAGATTACTAGAGGCATGAATCCACTATCGAGCATAAATCCTAACTCTTGGAGTTGCTAGAATCTACTTGGCCAAGATAGCTACTAACAACGGAAAGCATGCAAGATAAAAAATAACAAAGACATGATAGAATCAATAATCAATCGGAAATAGCATCTCAATATCCATCGGATCCCCGCAAACACAACATGCATAATTACAAATAGATGATTTTGATCATGAACGAAGCTCACAAGATCTAAACATGATAGCACAAAGGAGGAGAACCAGCCATCTAGCTACTACATGGACCCGTATTCCAGAGATGAACTACTCACGCATCACACCGGATGCTTGCATGATGATGAAGAAGGCCTCCAGGATGAATTCCCCTCTCTAGCAGGGTGCCGGGAAGAGCTTCAGATTCCTCCCGATCTAGGGATGGAGATGATGGTGGCTACAGACTCTTTCGTGGAATTTTGATCGGGTACTTAGGGTTTCTGTATCGGAGGCAACTTATAGGCAGAAGGAGAGGCCGAGGGGGTGCCTAGGCTGGCCACACCACCCCCTGGCGCGGGCCAGGCCTGGCCACGCGGCCAGGTGGTGTGGCCGCCCTCTGGCCCTTCTCCGTCTCGTATTCCGGCTCCTGGTGTCCCTCGGTGAAAAACTGACTTTGGCTTTTGTCCCGTCCAATTCCGAGAATATTCATTTTTTGACTTTCCTAAAACTAAAAACAGCAGAAATAGGCAGCTAGCATTGTGGCTCTTGTTAATAGGTTAGTCCAAGAAATCATATGAAAAGTACTCCAAAGTGTGGACAAAACACAAGAAAGTAGATAAAACCAAGCATGGAACATAAAAAATTATGGATACGTTAGCAACGTATCAGAGCCCTACTTCTTTCATAATTTGCCCACATTTTCTTTGCTATTTCATCTCTAAGAGCATTGCCCAACTTTCTCCTCGATTCCGAGGGTGTTGAATCATCTCTACGTGTCATGTCTCTAGTAGGAACATCCGCATATTTACTAGGATCAATGTGCATCTTTTGGGTTTTAAGCCATTCTTCGTCACCTCCTGGCTTTGGATTATATTGTGCAACACCATTGCCACCAAGGGGATCTTAACTTGAATATAAATGGGATAGTGTGTTGCAACATTCAGAATAGGGAATCTCATCTTTAGGATGCCTATTATACGCTCTATAATGTTCCTTAGTCGGGCATGCCGAAAGTTGAAAATTTCTTTATAGTCTCTTGGGCGACAGTTTCCCCTAGCCTGCTCTTTTAGATGGTACCGAACATTTCTGTATGGGGCAAGAAACTTTGGTGTATTCGCGTACCCTCCATCAACTAAATAGTACTTGCCTTCGGGTACACGAAACCCAGACTGGATAGCAGAATTTAACATCCCAGACGCCGACCCTTCCCAACCACTCGAAGCATAAGTAAAACTCAAATCAAAATCACAAGCAACCATGACATTCTGAGATAGAGTTCCTTTTTGGTTCCTATATGGTGTAGCTTCATTCTCATTTACTGTCATAGGGATATGAGTCCCATCTATCACTCCTATGCAATTCTGCAAATAGAAGTCATTGGTACTAAATTATATGTGTCGTAAAAGGATAGGTATTTCTAACATACATTAGACAGATCGAATGTACCTCAAAGTATGGCCAATAGAGGGGACTTGACGAAATCTTGATGTGAGGATTTGTGGATGGAAGCTTGATTAAATCATATGCTAATGATGTGATCGCATTAATGGAACCATTGATATGCCTATGGACTGTTTCTGGGCTACGCTGGAATATGTCTGTCAATGTACGGTAGCTTGCATTCCTTGACAACATGTACATCAACATACCTAATTGCTCCTCCACACTAACCCATGTTGAATTTGCCAAAAGTTTTCTAGACCTAAGATCGTCACAAAGTTCTTGGAAAATATGGGACTCCATTCTTAAAACATCATAACATCTAGTAGGATGACCATCAAGTAATTCGCTGATATACATGGGACCCGTGAAGACAGAAGTATTCACCAGGGTTCTAATTTTCCTGGACGGTTTGTATAATGCCAGAAAAATAAGGAAAATCATTTCTTCATCCTCTTCCTCCTCGGAATCGGTCATCACCATTTCCAAATTACTCATCTAATCCTAAGAATGCATTAAAAACAACACATTAACAGTAACATCACATTTGTTGAAATAGTGGAACTTGCATAGTAACAGTACATGCAATATATAGAGAGAGTGCAAACAGAAAATAAATGTGCTTAAGACTAACATATACAAAGCTCTGTCTCCCCATGGACCAGAAAAAACTCTGTCTCCCCCATGGATGGTGACATACTAAGCTTCAACAGAAGATATCATCATAGTGAAGGCTTGAACCTAGAAGTAGGCGATTAAGTGGTTTTGTTTAGTAGAAGTAGCATATTCGGACTGGCACTGTACCATCAGTTCTCACTGATACTCATGATCCTCTTACATGCTAATTCAGGGCCAAGATATATGTTGAATTCAGTAGACCAACTGGTAGTTGATACCTATAACTTATTCATTTCCAAAATCCTAGCTCACATCACATTTATTGAACTAGTGAAAATTGACTAGGAAAGAGATATATCAACTTGCAACTTCTCATCATCACAAACTCCAGCAAATCAGTAACAGAGGGAGTATAATAGTGTTCCTAATTTCTAATTATAAAATATTTCCCAAAGTTCCAGGCAGGATTTCTATATAAGCGTATAATTTTCCATGCTAACAGAATGTCCCCTGCAATGCACTGTAGATCAAAATGGATATGATAATTATCCTGGTATATTATACCAGGTCTGGATTAACCTTCCCCACAACTGTGTAAATAATGCAAATGGCAATCTGATTGGAAAATCAAAGTAGTGTTCCTGATTTGCAATCATAATAAATATTTCATACAATCCTAGAGAGAATCTCCAGAAAACGATGGTTCAATTTTCCACGAGAAAGGAATATCACTTGTGCACTATATCAATCAAAGGGGATATGCTAACTATCCTAGTAAACAAACAATCAAATTAGAGGGGGCATACTGCATATGGAAGTTCACTGCAACTGCACCATTGATTAAGGCATATTGTAGCCATCTCTAGTTAATCGAAGAAATATTAAAACACTAAATTGTGTCCCAAAGATGGAAACATAAAAGGATCACTTCAGTTTCATATGCAACTCGGTTCTACCAAAATTTCCAGTGCAATAATATTACTGATCAAAGAGATATGCTTAGTATGTGTCCCAGTGTAACCAATAAGATTGCACAGCATCTCTGTATCCTCCTCCAGATAAAAATATAAAAAATTCTGCAGCAAGCTTATCTCCTAACTAATCCCATACAGAAGATTAAAAATTCTGAAATCCCTCAAACAAGTTTGTTTGCGCAATTTTCCTCAATTTTTCAATTAGCAGTACATAAAAAGAACAGAAGTTTAAAGAAGCCAGGGAAGAACTTAAAGCCAGGGTGGACAACAATCCTATCAATCAGTAGCGGATCTAGATGATCATGGCCAATGGCTTTCAACAAATCACTGGATGAACAAGCTCATACCTCAAGACCCAGTGGCCCAAGATTGCGCACCGGCGCAATGTTACAATGATGGCGAACGGATAGAGAAAGCGATGGCAACAGCGCACGTGAGAGTGGCGGGAGGAGCGCGGTGACGTCGGCGTCGTGGAGGTGGACCTGGAGTGGCAGACTTTGCGCCGCCGGACGGGCTGGAGGTGGACCTGAAGCGGCAGACCTTGCGCCGCCGCCGGACGAGACAGGTCGCGTCCGCCGCAGCCCCGCCAGTCGCCGCCGCGTGCAGACCTTGCGACGTCAGTCACCACCCCGCCAGTAGCAGACCTTGCGCCGCCAGTTGCCGCCCCGCCAATCGCCGCCCTGCCCGTCTGTCGCTAGGGTTGGGGTCGGCTCTCCTCTGTCGGGTTGGAAAAGAAAGTGACCCCCTGCGGTCCGAGATGTTTTCGCCCGTAAATGGGCCGGAAAGGATTCGGAGGTGGAAAAAACGGCAAAACAAGCGGTAATACCGGTGCCAGGCCGTAAATTTATCGGATCCGACTAAAACGGGTGTTTTGGGCTAAAATATAGCGAACCAAGCAGGGCCTAAGGGTGCGACTTCGGTTTTGGGACGAAATGGAATGGAAGTCGTGACCCCAATGGATGGAACGGTTCCATATCCAAATGTTTCGGTTGATTGGGGCCGAAAGAAAAAAAAATGGAATGCTTCCGTTTGTGTTTGGTTGTGGAATTGAAATGGATAGAATTGCCTTCAGCTTACTTCTCTTATATACACTTGATAATACCTCCCATATAGAATAATTGTCACGGTTAGATAACAAAAATTATCAGCAATGCTAAACTCATAATTGAATATCAATATATACCAAAATACATGTACAAAACATGTGTCAAACAATCATGGCAATGGATTTCTCCACGGACGTGTAGGTGGAGATCATGCTTCGACTCCGGCCGAGGGCCCGTCCGCGTCGTCGTGCCCACTTCGTCTATTGCTCGCCACTTAGCACCACCGCCTGCTGCTCTCGCCCGGCGCCACCTACTGCTGCAAACCTACATACTCTGTACGACATGCTGATGCCGCTAACCCACGACGGAGCTGCTAGTGGCATGGTTGCCTGGCCACCACCTTCTTATTCACTGCCGCAAGTCTGCCCATCCGTGGCAATGGTTCCAGCCGCCGTCGCGCCGCCAGTTGGGGGAAACAGGGAAAGAAAAGGTAGAGATGAGAAAGACTAGAGGACGGAGGATAAGAATAGTGGGGTGAATCGGGTGAAAATAGATAGTTCCCTTCTTCTCGTCGAGCGCGGTGATAATTAGCCAGCCGTTCCACCTGGTTATTCCACCGATTCGGTGGAAACAGTGAACCCTCGAACGAAGGGGTATATTCCCTCTTGGAGAACTATTTGGTTCCATTCCTTTTATATATTATAACCTAAATCTCGAATTGGCTCTAGGTGTAGAACGGTTCCATTACATTTCACCTCATTCTAAAACCAAACACTCCCTAAAAGGAGAACAGAGTCGGCGGCACACCTTTTAGTTTGTCAAGGAATGGCTTGGGATTTGTTTTGTTCAACCACAAGAGTGGGCTATACTTTCTTGTGAACAAAACGGGCAATTTTTCTCATTTTAATTAAAAAAGGCGAAGAGAATTGACCGGTTCATTAGCAGGGGAACCGACCTCAGCTCGAGGCATCATATTTGCCAAACTTCACCCTTGGACCTTGCAGAGCTGCCTGGCAACAACCCTATTCATAGAACCCCAACCATAGGCAACTCCGAGAAGATGCCCCTAAGAAGGAAAGAGACGTAGTAGCACCTCCATCGCCTGATCTCGGGTCTGAGGTTTCCTCCGGAGTCAGGGATGTGGGACGAGGGAGGACACCATGCGACGATGCTTCCAAGAAAGTTTGTGACACCCATGGGCTTCACCATCGCCGGCTCCGGCCAAACTGGACCGAGGATTTCTCCAGGATGTGCTCGACCCCAAACCGCATGAATCAACCGCCCACGAACCACTGCCACGTGCGCCGAAGCCCGCCGACCACCTCCCCTGCCGAAGACAGCTACGCACCTCTAGGCCGAGCACGCGGCATAGCATAGAGCCGCCACCAGGAATGCTAATCGTAGCTTGAGCAGCACCGACATCTCCGCCGCCGGCCAGTCTTCCCTGTCGCCCACACAGCCAGAGCCGACCGGCCACCACAGCCAGGCGGAGGAACGCCACCACAGCGAAATATGGGACCGCCGCCCCAGGAAGCCGGGGCCACCAGCCCACACACCTCCTACGCAGCAGCCGCGCCACCATCACATAGGAGCTGCCACATCCACCGCCACCAGACCGCAGAGCCCCGCGGCCACTATCGCCACCACCCGCACAACGCGGAGGTGAAGGGCCGAGCCGCATCCTGCCACCGACCAAGCACACTGTCCACCGAGCACCATGGGCATGTCCACACGCCACAGAGAGGGGGCGCCGACCACCACTGACAAGGGGCTCTAGGCCGGGGCTGACCGCTGCAACATTTGGGCCCCAGATCCTGTCGTCGTGCCGCCCTCACAGCCACAGTGGTCGCTTTTGTTGCCGAGGGAGCCTGGGGCCACCGCTCCGGCATCCAGACTCTGCCGGAAATCTAGGGCCGCCACGCCACGCGGGTCGGAGGTCCCTCCGCGTCATAAGAAGACATCCCCAGCCACCGCCCATCGCGTGAGGAGACAAGGTCCCGCCACCACCGTGTGCCGTTAGGCCTTTGCCCGGCGTCGTCCTCCGGCGGCGGGGGGTTGGGGACGGAGGGAGGGGTTGGGGGTGGCGGTGGTTTAGGGTTCGCCCAAGCCGCCCCTGGGAGTGGCGCGTGGATAGGATGGGGACATGGAAATGTCAGGTAAGCAGTGGGCTCTACTTTCCCTTAAAGATTGGTGGAGTAGGATGACAGGGCCACCATCTCCAAATTATAAGGCTTTAGCTTCGCTCACTTTGCTCACCATATGGGAGATTTGGAATGAAAGAAATGTAGGAGTCTTAAATAACAAACAAACGCCAACGACGTTGTTCTTAGAGAAAATTAAAAAACGAGGCGAGACGCTGGGTGGCCGGGGTGCAAAAGGTGTAATAATACCGAAAGAGTAATTTTTTTGTAAACTAAGCTTTTCTTCTACTCCCTCCGTCTTAAAATAGATGTCGAAAGGCATATTTTGCTAAGTATACACTACTCTGTATGTAGTCAATTATTTATGAATGCGCGCATGCTGTTTTCTCTGTAAGGATATGTATCAATCACTAGCTACCTGCTATAGGAGAGCTTATTATATGTTGGGGAAAAAGTTGGTCTCTTTCAAAACAGGGGATTTTAGTTATTCCGTACTAAATTTGGATAAGTGATTTGTCCTCATATTTGGATTAAAAAAACAGCATGCAAACAAATTAAAACTTCCGACAAAAGGAAAAAGGAACTCTTCAAAACAAAATTGAAAAGAAGAATAGCCCCAATCCTTCAAAAATAGTAATATCTTTGCCAAAAAGAAAGGTCAATTCATGTCAAAAAAAAGGGCTACTTTTTTTATTTGGACATACATTATTTTTATTTTTCACACTACAAATACTACTTTCGGTTTAGATGTATTTTGTTCCAAATATCGTTTATTGGTATAGTTAGAACTTTCAATAGTAGAATGTGTAGCACGAGATAAGTTGCTTGACTAACATGTTTAAAAACATTTAGTTTCAAATCTTTGTATAAAAGATGATACCTTTTCTCCCGGTGCAACGCACGGGTTTATTTCCTAGTAATACCGAAAGAGTAATCTTTTTTGTAAACTAAGCTTTTCTTCTACTCCCTCCGTCTTAAAATAGATGTCGAAAGTTTGTTTAATTTTGAATGAATCTGGATACTAAATAGTATCTAGATACATCGGAGGGAGTATTTGTTTTCATGTACTCCATCCGTCTTAAAATAAGTGACTTGCATCTGTCTAGATTCAGATATATCTCATACTAAACAAGTCTGTATACATACGAATTTAGACAAATCCAAATCACTTATGTTGAGACGGAGGGAGTAAAACTTCTCCTTAATGAATTGTCTCAGAAAATATTTTGCCTCGGTTTTAGAAAAAATGGTCTGCCAGTCGTGCCGCATGCATGCCTACTGTAGTGTTGCCGTTGCAGAATAGACAATAGGCAGTATGTACTACATCACATTATGCAGAGAGGTCGGTTCGATGCTATGTGTTTGAATCAAACAAAGCTACCAACAAATGAGCAAGTCGGATAACGACAAGTCCGGAATAGTTTGCATTCCCTAACGAAGAAACGATTACAGTGAGCTGAAACATTTGCATGCACATGATTATCAGTCCTACGATCGAGAAGGGATCAAGCAGTACACTCAGACAAAGGGAGCCGATATGGAGACGAAGGAACTCTATGATTCTGTCGGGGCACTGAAAGTAAAATGGAAGGGGAGAATCATGGTTGTGTATGGATCAGCTCGGCGAGTCACGATAGCAGGACAATGAGGTGGTGACCTAGCGGAGGGTTTGGCAAGAAATTTGTGGGGAAAACTGAGAAACAATTTGTGCTACGTCCAGGTGGGCCTATAGGTGGATAGATTGGGGCCGTCTGCAATAACCATTTTCGCTACAAATCGGGACCAAATTTGATGCGAAAATGGGTCTAACGAATAGGTCGCGCACACTATATCCGTCCGCCCCCGTCCGCGGGTGCACCCAATGGGGAGAGTAAATCTATTTTTTTCCATAAAGCACTGATAGGAATTAATTTTACATATATCGTAAAATGAAAATTAAAAGGTTTAATTACATGTATCATTAACACATAGCTTAAACTTAAACCACGAAGATACTCCGGCGGTGCCTACTCGTCGTCCTCCTCCGTGAGGTCGATGACTGGCGTCACGCTAGTTGGAAGAGGTGGCGACGAAGGTGGTAGGAGGCGCAGGCCGCGATGTAGCCCATGACAGAGGTCAGCGTGCGGCCTAGCACGCTCAACCAGAACCTATACTCGGCAGCGTTGTTGTCCACCGACGGTGTACAACCGTCGTAGTACCAGGCGAGTTTCCTCTCCTGAAGCTTGCGGAAGAACTCGGCCAAGATGGGTAGGTTGTCGTGATCCCAGTCCGGATCGGACTGCTCCATCATCATGAATCACTCGCCCACTCGTGTCGGATGACACCATGCAGCTCCACACCACGCGGCATCGGTGGAATCGGCATGCCCATGGGAAGGGAGTGGAGCATATACCACTGGCGTACGCGGGGGTGGGTGGGGTGGGCCACGGCCCGCCCTTAATTTGATAAATTTTTGTTATTACCCCTAGTCTTATAATTAGAATTTTGTTTGCCTTTTTTCTACGTGTACCCACCCTGCATTATTTTGTTGCTTCCACGACTGGCATATACTCCCTCCGTTTTAAAATATAAGATGTTTTAGCTTTGTGAATGAAGTGTATCTAGTCTCCTTTTAGTATGTAGGTTCATATAGATTTGGAATGAACCTAAACAATAAAAGGAGTTTAGATACACTTCATTCACAAAGTATTTTGAAACAGAGGGAGTACGACGGAAAGCGGAGGCGATACGGAGCCCAAGAAAGTCCGGGATTCTTGCAGGATAAGAAAAAAAATACTGGTGGTATCTCCGTCGAGCACCGAAATAAACGAAAGAGGTATTAGCACTGGGGGTACAAATAGTTGTCAAGGGGGAGAAAACTCATACAACAAGTTGCAAAATGGGGCCGCGTGGTACAAAAAGTTGTCATGCGGTGTTAGTTTTGTCCAGCCAGTCCGAAAATTAGCCACGTAGGATTTGTAATTTTGTAGAAACCACCTCGAGAAAATGCAGAATCTCACGAGCTCGTCAATTTGGGACAGAGAGAATAACATGAGGCCGAATTAATGAGTGGAACCCTGTGTTCGAACGAATTAATGATAGAGGCATCTTACTATAGCTGGGTCCCACCCCACCTGGTCGGTGTGATCCTATTTGGACGGACCCGTCGTCCACGCCTTTTCTCTCTCGTGCTACGAACATTCCAGTTGCCACTCCGCGCCGCCACCGTCATACCTATCGGCCTCGCCATCGTCGCAGCGGCTCGTCAACGGCCATGGACGGCGATCCTTTTCTCCGTCGATGGGATATGGAGGCGCCAGATTACGGTAGGTTTCTACTCTTGTTTTGCTTTCATGGTGTTTGCTTTGGCCGCCCTTCACCGTTGGTGTAGCTAGGGTTCTTGTGTAGCATGAACTGGTTAGGTTTCTGTCGATAATCGGAGAGATTGGAACTGTGAATTGACTAGACAATCTTCCACCTGTTCTATTGTAGAAATTGGTGTTCTTGTTCGTTTTGAAGGCGGATGTCGTGTACCATCGTGCCAACGATTTCAGAGTAAATCTTGGTGCTGATTGACCTGTTGGGCATGTGATTGTTGACGACTAAGATGTTTGCAATGTCAGAGAAGTAGTAAGAAGTTATGTTTTTTGTGCCCTATTTTGGATTCAGAAAAGGTGGACTTTTTTCTGAATTTTGTGCAGCAAACTGTTAACTGAACTTAGCAGTGCATTTGGCTTATCTGAACTTTGTGTAGCAAACTGTTTAATGTATTTGCAGGTTCAGTGTCACTGTTTTGGTGGTTTTTTTTATCATATTAAGTGCATTTGGCTTATTGAGTTATATGTATTGTAATGAAGGTGGTGATCCTGACAAATTTACATTGGCAATAGAGCATAATGGATTTTTCATAGGAGTAAATGGTGATATAGACTATGTGGGGGGTACCATTGACTTCTTTGACCATTGCAATTCTGACACATGGTCACTACTCTGGATACATGATTTCCTTGAGAAGCTAGGGTGCATAATTACTGAGAGGTTAAATGTCTATTGGTCTTTACCTGGGAAAGAACTCAAAGATGGTGCTCTTGTCTGCATTGAGCAAGATTCAGATATTGTGTCAATGATTTTAGTTGCTAAGAAGCATAAGGAGTTGTCCATTTTAGTTGATCATGGGAATTTTATCAAGGGATTGAGGCCTGATGTAATCCTGAATGCAAGGCCAGTGCAACCAGCAGTTGACAATGAGAACACTGATATAGAAATGCTGGAACTTGTGGATGATATAGAAGGAGAGAAGCAGGCAGTACCTGATGATGAGCAAACTATTGTGGTAATGCCAAGGAGGGCCATAGTGCAAGATGTGGAGGAAGAGTGGGAAGAACAAGTGGGAGAGGAGACAGATTCAGATTTTTATGACAGTGATTTTGATGCTGAGGATGGTGATGATGACATATTTGAATCAACAGTTGACATTGATGTAAATGATAATAATGAAATTGTGGAGATGGATGAACAAGAGGATGATGCAGGGTATGACCATTAAGACCTGCACCTGACAAAAGAGCAAGAGAATGAGTTATTGTACAAATTCAAAGTGTTTAATGCAGAAGTTGACATGGAACAGCCAGTTTTCAAGGTTGGCATGGTATTTTCTTACATGACTGAGCTCAGAAGTGCAATAAAGGCATACAACATAAATGAAAGAGTCAAGGTTAGCAAGATTAGGAATGAGCAAACAAGGATCCATGCTGTGTGCCTTGGAGAGTGTACAACAGGTGACTGCACATGGTTCCTAAAGGCCTCAAAGGTTACTAGGACAAAAGCAATGGTAGTGAGTGATTATTGTGGTGCACATAGGTGTGAAAGAGTATGGGAGTTGAAGGCACTGTCATCCACATTTCTGGCAGAGTACTTTCTTGATGAGTTCAAAGACAGCCCAAAAATGGATTTGCCAACATTTTCAACCAAAATCCAGAGGAAATTCAACTTGAATCCTAACAGATGGAAGTTAAGGAGAGCAAGAAAGCAGGCATTAGTCAAAATACATGTGATGAGGCAGAACAGTTCAACTTGCTATTGGACTATGGTCATGAATTGAGGATAACAAATCCTGGTTCTAAATTTTTCCTAAGCACCAATCAGTCCACAAAAGATGGACATGTCAAGGAGCATTTCGCTACATTATATTGGTCTTATGATGCCTGCAAAAGAGGGTTCCTTGAACGATGTAGGCCTTTCATTTGCATTGATGGTTGTCACATAAAAACAAGGTACAAGGGGATTCTGTTAACAGCAGTAGGCATTGATCCCAATAATTGCATTTTCCCACTTGCTTTTGGGGTGGTTGAGGTGGAATGTACTAGTTCTTGGGAATGGTTCTTGACCACACTGAGAGATGACCTGAACATAACCAACACTTCCACATTCACACTGATAAGTGACAAGCAGAAGGGGCTCATCAAAACAGTGAAAAAAGTCTTTCCAGATGTAGAACATAGGTTCTGTGTTAGGCATCTGTACCAGAACTTTCATAAGAAGAACAAAGGTGAAACACTGAAGAATGATTTATGGGAAGTAGGAAGGTCAACCAACATACCTCAATGGAAGAAAAGGATGGGACAGCTACAAGTTGACAGTCAAGCTGCTTATGATTCGGTTGAGGAATTACAACCAAACACAGGGATTAAAGCATTTTTCAGTGATTTCCCTAAATGTGATATGCTATTGAACAATCATTCTGAAGTGTTCAACAACTACATATTAGAGGCAAGGGAAATGCCAATGCTCTCCATGCTAGAAATTGTGTTCTACAAAATGATGAATAGGATTGTGACTAAAAATAAGTAATCAGAAAGCTGGCCTGGAAGAATCTGTCCTAAGATCAAACAAAAATTAGACAAATTCACTAAGTGGAATGCAAACTGTCCTGTTAAAAGTGCTGGTGGTGGGGTGTTCAAAGTTACTTCATCAGAGCTTGAAGGGGGTACATTTTGGATCTTGTTGCTAAAACATGTGACTGCAAAAGATGGCAACTAAGTGGGATACCTTGTCATCATGCTATTGCTTGCTGCAGAGAGGACAGGATTGATCCTGAAAAACTTGTCCACTCATGCTACTCCATTGAGACACACAAGAAAGCATATGCATACCACTTACATCCACTTAGAGCTAGATGCCACTAGGAGAAAATGAATGGAGTGGTTGTCCATCCACCACTATTTACCAAAGTCATGGGTAGACCTAAGAAGAACAGAGAGAAAACACCAGAGGAGAAGAAAAAGAATGGTGCTAAGATTCTTTCAAGGGATGGCCTCACAATGCACTGCTCTGTGTGTGGCAATGCAGACCACAATAAGAAAGGGCATGCAAAGTACATGGAAAATAATTGCAATGACCAAGAGGGGTTGCAGCAGCAAAATGACCATGTGGAGGAAACTGACCAAACATACATTCTACAGGTATAAAATCCTTGCAATGGTTACCTAGCAGTATATGCCTCTATCAATAAAATTCTTACCTAACAGTGTTCTTTTTTTGTCAGCACATTATCCCACAGAATCCAAACCCAGCTAATGATCCAAGTCATCGAACTCATATGATGGTATACAAGATGGGCCAGGAGGTTGTCTACTTGGGCTTCTACCTAAATTAACTGTCTTTTAGTTAGGGTTTTTATCTTATTGATTGTGGAGTGATTGTGTAATAATTTACTGTAGGAGGCTGCACATGCACCACTCCAAAGGGAAAATGTACCATTGCCTCTGGAGAGTTCCTTTGTTGTTGTTGCAAGGGATGCTATGCCTACTGGAAGAGGTAGAGTGACTACTGCACAAACAAGAGGGTGCTTGAGTGCAAGAGGAAGAGGAGGAGCAACAACTAGAAGAGGGAGTGCAATAGCTAGAAGAGGAGGAACAAGAGCAGTATCTGAAAGAGGAAGAGCAGCACCTGGAAGAGGAGGAGCAAGAGCAATATCTGAAAGACGGAGGGCAGCATCTGGAAGAGGAGCAAGAGGGGAAGGGAAGCAAAAGATGGCAGATGCAAATGTAGCAAGCAGCTCATCAACAAAGAGGAGGAAAAGAGGATACAATACTGGGCCAGGATCAGCTCATTATCTCCTTTTTGGAAATGAGGAAGAACCAAGGATTGGCATACCAGACCTGAATGAATCACTACCTGAAGAAACACAAGAGGAGATTGTTCTCACTCAAAATGCACCCTAGTAGTTGAATGAATCACAACTTTTGTTGGCTAAGTTCAGATATGAACTTGTGTAATGCAAACCAAACTTCATTAGTGAACTTGCTTAAATTTTCTATAAGCACAAATTTTCAGATAGCAAATGGAAACACTACTTGTACTACTTTGCATTAATATTTACCAAAAGGAACAACTACTGCAATTCTTGTACTGTTGCACTGCTTGTACTGCTAGTGCAGTGCTTGTACTACTAGTTCATTGCATATACTGCTTCTACTGATATACTGCTGCTACACTACAACTAGAGGAACCATGTCCAAAAGGCCACCTGCTGCTACATACTACACTACAACTAACTGCTACACTACAACTAAATGGAGCCATGTCCAAAAGGCAACTAACTACTACACTACATACTAACTGCTACACTGCAACTAACTGGAACTACATATTCTTCTTCGTCCCTACACTGCTACATACTCGTCTACACTTACTTCTGGCAGGAGCACCTAGCAATGTGAAGCCCATTAAATCCAGGAATCCATTTGGAAAGCACAGAAATTGGTGCAGGTGGAAACTGTCGAGATTGCTCCAGAAGAATATCCAACTCTTGCTTCGGAACAAACTGAAATGACAGCTTACTTTCTCCAACTGAATGAGTAACCTTGATCAACTCTGACATTTGCTGTGATGAGGAGTTGGCCGCTGTGGCACGAGCTCTAATGTGGGCCATTGCACATGAGTTCACCTCAATCATCATTTTGTCCTTCAGGTCAGAGGAGATCCGAAGGACAAGCTCGCTGCCCCTGCGCCCCAGCTCCGGCCCCATCAAGACAAGCTCCGCCAAAGAGCTCGGTGGCTTGATATCTTCCTTCGCTACCCTAGCTAAATCCAGCAATGCCGCGGCCGCCTCCTCCTTACGCTGAACGTCTGCCGGAGCTGGCTGCAGATACCATACTCGGCTCGCCTCCATCGCTCAGAGAGGAAGAGATAGAGAGGAAGAGATAGAGAGGAGGAAGAGACAGAGAGGAAGAGAAAGATAAGGCACAGCTCTCTTTAATTCACTTAATAAAGATCTGATGTTACAAGGCATATCTCAGTTATGACAATACACTGTGCTACCAACCGAAAACACCATCAGTACATCACTGGTTTACTTAATCAAATGAGGAAACAAATCGTCTAAAGCATTTGCCAGCAACAAGTACTACAACATTAATTGTGCAAATTTAAAACAAACTAAAATGGCATCTAAATGCCATCACTCATCAACTATGGCCTTGATCCTTTTCACCTTCTCCTTGTTGTCATCACCAGCTTTCAGCAGATCATATAACATGTATTCCAATTTTTTCTTTTCAGCCATGAGAGCATCCCTTTCTTCCTCCCATTTCTTCTCCTTTGACTTCATCACATCTGCCTATGTTTTGTGCACATGCTTGAGCATTTCCACAGCAGTCTTCAGAGAATCCCTCTCCTTCTCCATCTCCACAACTTCAAGTTCAGTCCTACCATTCACCAGGGCTAAGTTTTGCTCCATCACCTTCTTATGAGAATCATCCACAAACCTTCCCACATCAGCCATCAGGCTTGCATACTTCTTCTCAGCCTTGGACTTCTCCTCAGCTAGTTGAGATAGTAGTTTGCCATTCTCCACTCTCTCATCAATTCTGCAACTGTTGGCATCATCATACATTGACCAGAGTTTTGACAAAGCATTCTGCAGGGTCTCTAGCCACTCTTTCTCATCTACCCAAGATACAAAACCACAGTTCAAAACATCCCACAAATAAAAAGGCACATAAATTCAAACTCAAAATCCTGTTATTGAATGGTGGTAGAACATGAATATGACAATTTTTAGTATAAGCAGCACAGTTACATCTTATTGGTAAATATGAGGCATCATCTTGTAGAGCACATTCTTGTAGATTGTTGTGGAAAATGGAGCATGATCTATACATTGTTGCTCATATGAGCACATGAACAAATAAAAGCAGCTCTTTTACATCTTATTGACAGAGAAGATGAGCATATGAGCATTGCAGGAAATATAAGCAGCTTAAAAATGTAACAGCAAATGCAACAATTGGTATGTGAATACTCACATTCTCAATAGGGCACATGTAAAATCTTCGGCCTGTCAATGTCCCTTCATATGCAACACATCTCAGTGGCTCCAGATTGTGCCCTGGACACCGCACTGTACACCCCACAGCAATCCCATGGAAAGTGGGATCATCACACCGATCTGGAGCATAGTCTACCGTTGTGAAGTCCTAAACGAATATGTACAACTGCTCAATCGAACAAATTCGAGAAAAAAAAATCCCCAAATCGACTATGAACCCTAACCCTGTAAGATAGGACAACTCACCCCAAGCACCGACTGGCTGGAACTTTCCCCACCGTTCCAGCTAGGCATCGAGGCGAGGAGGCGGTGGAGCTCTGGAAGGCGGCGGAGCTCTGGCACAAGGCGGCGCACAGGTGGGCGAGGAGAAGACCAGGGCACCGCGTGGTCGGGGACCGTGTCTTGACTTGCCCCACCAACTAACTAACGTGGTGGGAATAGCGGAATTCGTAGGGGGTTTTCTGCAAATGGACTTTTCCAGCGTGATAGTACATGCGTCGGCTGTGCAAACGAGGTGTACAAATTTCAATCCGCATGACAACTTTTTGTATCACGCGGCCCCATTTTACAACTTGTTGTATGAGTTTGCTCTCCCTTGACAACTATTTGTACCCCCAGTGCTAATACCTCTAAACGAAAGATGGTTCTACTTATGGCTGCGTATGGAGATTCTGTGCATGAGATTCGGTTCCCTTGTCGGAGATGCTTGATCAGGTGGAGGCTGAAAGATTAAAGTCAAACCATGGAGTAATATAATAATATAAGCACGGACTGTTTAATCCGTATAAAATGAACTCCTCTAGACCTGCCCCGAAACGCGCAGGCCTGTCTGCGGCTTGGTCTCGTTCAGTGCAACGTAGTGGCCGGTGCCCCCAAAAAGATGCAAAGTCTGAATTCAACCAAGTTGACTGGTATTTAGACCCGACAATGACAAGTACTCCCGCCGTTTTAAAATATAACATATTTTAGATTTGTAAAAAGAATGTACCTAGACTTTTTTTAGTATGTAGGTTCATTTTAAACCTAGATAAACCTACACATTAAAACAGGTCTAGATACACTCCATTCACAAAGTTAAAACAACTTATATTTTGAAACGGAGGGAGTATCTCCTATCGGCTTTTCACATGTACAGCCCCTCGCGGTATAGCAATGATATTTAATAAAAATAGACACGCCTAGATTAGCTAGTTGCGGACATCATCCTACTATTTGTGACACATAAGCAATTTTATAATAAACTCATAAAAAAATGACTGCGTGGACAAAAATATATATTGTGCATTAATAAATTATTTTTGCTACCTGAATATTTTTGCTATTTCTTGTAACCCACCTACAGCTCTCTGATTGCACGAGTCACGAGACAGATCCAACGGTTGATAGAGGTGACTGAGGTCAAAATTAGCCGTAAGTAGGCACCCCGTCGGCGGTACGGTACAGAGAAAGCGTGATGAACGATACGTGCCCACGACAATTGTGACGAAATTGTCGACAACACAGCCAACAAGGCCACGGCGAGACCACGCTATCGACACGGTTGCTTCTCCTGCCTTGCTGCCCGTGCACACGTACGGAGGAGGCAGGACATGCTGAGCGCTAAGGAGAACGCCGTCGGAACCGGCCCACGCAGTGCTCACAAGTAACAACTCCACGCAGACTTAGTTTGTTTCGCCTCACATGTCCTCATACACGAATGCTACTTTGTGACCAGCTGCAGAGAGTAGAGGCCAAAAGACGACTTCATCATTGGCTACATCTAGATTTATTTTCAGATTTTTTTTGAAAACATTGAATTCAATTTTTTCGGAGTTTGCAACAAAAAAAAAACGCAAAAGGCTCCCTGGTCTATGTAGATGACCAGTCCTACGATCGAGAAGGAATTCTGGATTGTGTCGATAAGGGCACCGATAGTAAAATGGAAGCGGAGAATCATGCATGGTTTATGTACGGATCAGGTCGGCAAGATTCGGATCAGTTTTCTTTATCCCTGGAGCGAGATACCCACGTACTAGAGTCAATCAGCTAGCTCTAGCAGCCGATATGTTATGTTCAAAACACCAAGATGCAATAACAGTACTGACAAATTCCACAAGACCCGCCCGGATAGATGCACGATTGTCTGCTTAACTAACTAGAGACCAAAAATCCAATGTTTTCCTTGAATAGGAAAACACCAAAAGTTGACTCATGTTTAGATCCGGCCAGGGTCTTCGATGATCAGAGTCTCACGCGACACAGAAATTTAACACAGGTTTGTTAGACAACTAATTTTGTGCCAAACAGGTTACATGACTAATAACCTTTGTTAAATCCTAATTGTAAACTTTAGATCTAACGATCACCGTAATTTGGATGATATAGATTAGTGCCTCTAGTATCACCTCTTTTATTACTTTTCGTATATATAAATACATAGAAGGTTAGGACGGTGAGAACATATGAAAGAAGAGAAGGCATGAGTTCCTTTGAATACCAGAACAAGAAGGTATTATTTCCTATGAACACCGTTAAAAGATTGCAAGATACCTCGGACTAAGAGCATCTCCATTCGGGCCCCCAGGAGGCCTTTTGGGCCACCGGATGGACGAAATACCCCGAGTCACGCCCCCAAGAGCCCGTTTTTGGCGGATAGGCCAAAAATCTATCCAGCGAACACATGTCGAGCTCAGCGCGCCGGGTTCGCTGCGGGGCACCGGATGAAGCGAATAGGCGAGTGGTCCAGCAGCGATGGGAAGATGTTCGGTGTTTTTTCCCACTCAGCCATGGAATCCGACAATGATGAGCAGATGTTCTACGTGGTGATGAAGGAAGAAAAGGCTGCAGCCACCATTGATGAAGAGCTCATGATGATCCTTGCCTGTCTGGCCATCCTATACGCGCGACATGCACAACCACGACACGGCGGCTCGGCGCAAGGACACCAGAAAGGCAAGACGAGGAAGCGGATGGAGGGCTACTGCATGTTGTATGCCGAATACTTCGTTGACGATCTATTGCACGACGAGGCGGAGTTTCTGCGCCATTTTAGGATGGGCCAAAAGCTCTTCCTCAAGATTGTGTGTGCCCTCCGAGACTTTGACCCCTACTTCAAATGCAAGAAGGACAGCACCAGCATGGTGAAATTTTCCTCGCTAGAGAAGTGCACGGTGGCTATGAGGATGCTCTCATATGGTGCTCCTGGTAACACACGGGGTGACTATCTATGCATGGCCGAGTCCACCATCATCAAGTGTTTCTACATGTTCTGCAAGGCATTGATTGCAGTGTTTGGACCATTATACTTGAGATCACCAACAACTGAAGACATTGCTCGAATCCTAGCAATCAATGAAGCAACATGATTTCCTGAGATGCTTGGAAGTATTGATGTATTGGTAATGGGAAGAACTGTCTGTTTGGTTGGCAGGAAATGTACAAAGGACACAAAGGAGCTTGCAGTGCGGTACTTGAGGCAGTGGCTACACATGATCTCTGGATCTGAGACTCCTTTTTTGGTATGGCATGTGTTGGGTTCGCATGATACAGTACAAAACTTCCTATGATATGAACAACTAAACACCAAGATCTATCTACATAGATACAATCAATGGGTGGATATATATCCATAGAGAACTTACCCTTAAATATCAACAAAGCGTTACGAGATTTATTGTCATGGATGATATAGTCATTCACTTGCTGATCTCAAGATTGTGATGAATTCCAGCACCGCAAAGTAGCAGTGCATCCATGATCGCACACACGTCCGGTACTCCGACAACCTCCTAGTCCTCTCTCCAGCAAAGTAGTGGAAGCAAAAAATCCTTACAAAGAAATCACAGAGAACATGTACTCCGCTAGTCCGAAGCCATGGGAAATAATCTAGAGGGAGAGAGAGATCCTTCATGAGGAGGTGTCAGGATGGAGGATGAGGAGTCCTTTTATAGGGGGAGGGGTGATACGTCCATAACGTATCTATAATTTTGATAGTTTTATGCTAATAATATGATTTTGATACTCCTTTTTATATAAAGTTTATGATTTATTTGGACTAACCTACTAATAGTTGCAAAAGTGCACAATGTTCTTTTACACATTGATGTGTAGGAATTAACAAGAATACAAGTGAAAACCTTGTTGGAGTCAAATTGGGATTTTGCAGAAATCTATCTCAAAACTGTTTTTGGAGATGGTCACGTTTCAGGTCGACGACGGCGTCAAACAGAAAACTCTTCAACTACAAAGTTGTTGGCAATTTTGCGGCAAACGTTCTAGACATAAAATTTAGCTAATTCCGAGTCCGGACACGCCCGATAGGCCCGATTTACTGCAGGCCAAGATAGGGTGACGGGAATCTGAGAAGCTATATAAAGGGAGGAAACCTAATTCGTGAGACACCTCCACCCATGAATTTGCAACCACCAAAGCCATGTTTTTCCTCCCCCATGGATACCTGCGGCGGGGAAGGAGTCCTCCGCGCTGCCGCCGCCGCCTCTTCACCATCTTCACCACCATCTCCATCGACTCCACCACCATCACCATTGTCGTTGCTGATTCCCATTACGAGGAGGGAGTAGTTCTCCTTCGAGGCTAAGGGTTCTACCGGTAGCTATGTGTTCATCTTTCTCTCTATGCATGATCATATGGTGATCATGAGCTTTGTAATCAAGTAGATCTACCCTGCTGATGACCCACAAGTATATGGGGTGTATCACAATATTTTCGATAAGTAAGAGTGTCAAACCCAACGAGGAGCAGAAGGTGCTGGCTAGTAGTATGGATCAAGAATTCTCTGCAAATACTTAGCAAACGGATTTTTAGGGGTTTTCAATAAAGCAAGTAAACAAAGTACGAGTAAATAAAAGACAGTAGGAATAAATGAAGCAAGTGGCCCAATCCTTTATGCAGCAAAGGACAAGCCGGTTGTATTTCTATAGATGACCAAACGTTCTCGAGGACACATGGGAAGACTGTCAAGTGCTTTCGCTTCATATAGTCGATTAATCTTCTCTAGCTTGCTAAGTGTTGTGTGGGTGAACCTGTGCTAATGTACTCTCCCATCCAAGACTTAATACATACTTGTGATTAAACCCCCTTGCAAACATCCGTAAGTACAAGAAAGTAATTAAGGTAGAAACCTAACCACAGCTTTAAACTCTAAGACCCTTACGTCCCTTGTGTAATGGTTTCCTAACGGGGGTTCAGGTTTCTGTCACTCCGGCAACCCCTACGATTAGTAGCAAAATACACAATGCATACCCCTAGGCCCATATAGGTGAAGTGTCATGTAGTCGACGTTCACATGACACCACTAGAAGAAGTACACCACAACTTAAATAACAATCTATTGAATCTTTCTCAACGCAACTCCACTACTAACAACAAGACTTCTCCCATGTCCTCAAGAACAAAACGAACAACTCACAAGACATCATATGGATCATGATCAAAGATGGAATAATGATATATAACAATCTGAACATAAACAATAATTCAATGGTTCACTCAATAGCATCAACTACAAAGAGTAATCAACACCGGGAAAGTTTCCCCTATGAACTATAGCAAGATTCAACGCAATTGTTATAGCAATATGGAGATGGTGATGAGGGTGCTGATGGTGATGATGGTGGTGGTGATGATGATGATGATCCCGATGAAGTCCAGCTTGATGGTGGTGTTGATGGCGATGATCTCCCCTCTCTGGGAAGGAATTCCCCCGGCAGAAATTTGTCTGCCAGAGAGATCTTTCTCTCTCGGTGTTTTCTGCCTCGTAGAGGCGGTGGAATCTTTCTATGGTCGCTCCCCGAGTCTTAGGGTTTCGGGAGGAAGATATACGCCAGAGGGGAGAGGCTGGAGTGGACCAGGGTGGCCACACCACTCCCTGACGTGGCCTAGGCTTGCCCGCGCCATGGGGTTGTGTGGGCCCCCTGTGGCCCACCTCCACTCCATCTTCTGGCATCTTGAGTCTTCTGAAAAATAGAATTATCCGTATATTTTCCCGGATTTTCTGATCTTCGCGAATTTTGCCTCCAAACAGCACCTTTTCCATCAAAATCCTGACTGCAGCGGTCCATGCTCCAAAAGTCATCAACCATGCAAAAACAGATGAAATAACATAAGTATCACCTCTCAATACGAAATATATCAATGAATAATAGTGAATTAAGACATAGAATAGTGATGCAAAATGGACGTATCAACTCCCCCCAAGGTTAGACTTCGCTTGTCCCCAAGCGAAACTGAGCTCAATAAACATGGCCTCAG
The DNA here is from genome assembly GCA_910589775.1 of Avena eriantha. Lineage (NCBI taxonomy): Eukaryota > Viridiplantae > Streptophyta > Magnoliopsida > Poales > Poaceae > Avena > Avena eriantha. Next base: position 539,795,123 of record OU342745.1, read on the forward strand.
GTTTATGGACTGAAGAGTCGATAAAAGAAAACGGACAAGAAGCATCACATTCATCAAATACATAGATCATAATAGAAGACAACTCACTATTATACAACTCAACTTGCAATGAGTAAAGGAAACACAATAAAGATACATAAAGTGAATCATAATTGGTAATGGCAAACTTAGCTCTTGGTCGAAGAATTGTTGATAATTTGCTGGAGTTCACAAATAGCTGGTTTTTCAACAAAAGCTTTCAAGGTAGTAAACATCAAGATAAGAGCAATGTGCAAAACAAGGAACATAAGAAACATGAATGCATAAATCATCGTATGAATGAATGAAACACATCAACTCAAAATACTTGCCGAGATAGAAGGGAATAGGTTTACTGACTCAACTACAAAGTAAAAGAAAGGGCCCTTCAAAGAGGGAAGCAGGGATTACAAGTCTCATAAAGAGCTCCCAAAAATTATCATACTTACTAGCTTTCAGCTCTCATTGCCCCTATCATGGGCATCTTTAGGTGATTAAGGTTAAAGTGACACAACTAAGAGGATATGCTTGACAAGTTATAAGTTGAAATCTCATGCCCCTTACTTATGAGTACCGATCCTCATGCTACTCAACTTCAGTCACGAGCAAGCTCTTGTCATTGTAAATACATGCGTATCATCGATAACCGCCAAAGGGTACCCCTTGCACATGACACATGAGCTATCCCATAATCAAAATGACAAGGCAAGCATACAGTGAGCATCTCAGTGATCTTTTTATTTGCTATTTGTATAGGTTTTTATTAAGGATGCTTCATAGAATGCTCACTATAGTTATGCTGCAAGTTTCTACCATGATTAGGCATGGCTTAGGCTAGCGGCCCAGGTGTTTCTCTAACACACATATAAACTCCATGATCTTACAAGTTCCACTTTTATTTCACACCGCCGGGATCCATAAGCAAAAGAACATGATATCAACTAGGTACAAGTACCAATGAAGTGTTGAAAGCGGTCCTCATGATATATGGTTCGGCTAACTTCAACTCATAAAGCGCAAGCATATACGCAACAAAGAAGGACCCAATGGTTCAAGTTTATTAAATGCAAGAAAGTAAAGTGTGCCATCAAGTTCGTGAGAGCTTTAATCACTAAATTTCACATAACAAGTTTAATTTGGGAGGTAGATAAAACAAGAATTTACTTGAAATAGCAATAATGCTACTAGGTAGGTATGGTGGACACAAATGGCGAAGGTTTTGGTTTAAAGGAGGCGGATGCACGAGAAGAATTTCCTCTCAGTACAGGTTTTTGGCTAGCAAGGCTGGGTAGCAAGTATAAGAGTTGAAGGAAACAAACAAACATACAAATGGTAAAGACAAACATGCAGTCTTCCTTGGAAGCACAAAAGATCTTAACTAGAGAAAACTAGATTTATGAGTAAATCAAGAAAGAAAGATGATGAAATTATTTTCCTGTAGAGTACTTCTATCTTTTTATTTTCAACTCTCAAAAAGGGTGTTGCTACTGACTGAGCCAGGTTTGCCAAAACCAACTGAATTAACTCAATGATCCCAAAGTGCTACCAATACTAACAACAAGATCAATCATATAACCACGAATTGAAAACTATCATAAGCTATGCAAAAGAGTGAATGATAGAACTTCTCATTAGTACTCCATAATGGAAACTCACACCAAGGGATACAAATCTAACGAGAGAGGGGACACTTCCATAATGCAAACCATACTACAAAATAAGTCCTCTATTCATGATATGACTCTACTAACAAGGTAAAAAGATAGAAGATAGTGATATGATACCGCGACACTCCCCCAAGCTTGGAACAAACATGGGGGATGCCAAACCTGATGACGAATTACTCCTTCGGTGGTGGTGGTATCCTCTTGATGAGCTCCTTGATCAGTTTCCCAAGGTCCTCAATCTCGAAGGTGAGAGTGCGAATCAATTCCGAGTTATCCTCAATACGGCCCATAATCATCTCAGTTTGTGGATCCCAGCTCTTGTGATTCTTCTTCCATTCTTCCCACTTGGAGTCTTCTTTTCCTACACGGTTATGAGCAAAGGTATGGAAGGTACTCTTGGTGTTCGGAGAAGGTGACCTTGGTGCCAAACAGTGACGAGGAGCTTTCCCCCAGTCTGCATCCGTGTAGTCCTTCTGATCCTGGCAGGGTTTGCCACCACTCCAATGCTTGCAATGGTAGTGCCGGTGTGTTTTGCCACCTCTTCACTTTCACTCTTGATCTCTTTCTCCTTCCCTTTATGCTTGGCGGACACTATATATATTACGAAGTTTCACTTCAAAAGGAAGGTACTGGGAGAAAACGGGTCGGAGACGGAGTCCTGGGCGGCCTCACCACCTAGTGGCGCGGCCAGGGGTGGGCCCGTGCCATGGGGTGGTGTGGGCCACCCTGGCTCCGATTCTGTCCCTTTTTTGCTTCATAGCTTTCCTTATTGACTGAAAACTGCAAAAATACAGTTGGATTGTATTTTCGTGGAACTTTTCTTACCAGAACTGTTACCTAGTTGGAAACGGACTCTGCAGGTCTCTGAATTTGGTATTGAGTGGATCCTTCCGGAGTCATCACTTGAATATCATCGATATCTTCATCTTCATATACTTATTACTCGAGTCATAAAACCTTTCTCTTCCTTGTTACACCATTATCTCCACTTCCTGGAAATTTCTTTCACACAAAACTTCACAGAATTCTTATTAGCAACATTAGTATAAGTGAAGTGATAAAACCTTTTGAGTCCAAATTCGACTGAAAACCATCGAAACAAAAGTTACTGTAGCAACTCCTTTTGAAAACCCAAAAAGAATTAAAAAAGGAAATCGAATAAAGAAGCAAATGCAAGATTGGCAAAATCTGTCAAAACAGACCAGCAGGTAAAGATCAATTTTTTCAAAAATCTTCCGTTGCTCAAATCAAAAAGTGCAACACTAACGAAAGTTAAATAACAACCTGGGGCAAACGCACAAACAATTACAGCTCAATCCGGTATACAGAGATCTCTCACGAATTTTTACGGTGAAGCACAAAAATCTGTTTCGAGACATCAACTTCCCCAAATCTTACTTCTCTCTCATTAGAGGTTGATCTTGACACAAAACCAAACAAAACGGATAAGGAGCGGTTATTACCAAAGTCATAACTTCCAAGACTCAAAGAAACAAAAACTAACTGAAAGCAAAAACAAATTGGGTTGTCTCCCATAAAGCTCTTTCTTTATAGCCATTAAGATGGGCATGATAATTTTGAAGAAGCTCTCATAGGGATATGATTTGAAGTGAAAGAGAGCATTAAGAAGCAAAAACACACGCACATTTAAGTCTAACCCACTTCCTATGCAACGGAATTTTGTAAACAAACAAGTTATTGGAACCAAGGGCAACTTGCAAAAGAAGGCAAAAGAAGTGCAACATAAAAACTTTCAGCATAAAACGAGGAAACTTGATATTATTGAGATGCACAAGAACACTTTTCCCTCTCTCATAATAGCTTTCAGTATCATGCATAAACTTAGCAATATAGCTATCATAAGGACTATCATAGCAATTATCACTTATTCTAATAGAAAACACAGGAATACTAGCTCTCATAACACTACTATGCGAAACAATATTAGAGGTATCCTTACAAAGGATAGTGTGTCCCTCTTTTTTATATTTAGCAACAAAGTCTTTCACATTTGCTACAATAGGTTCATCAATCATTTCTTTATCAGGTTCAGCAGCCCTACTCATACTTTCATTAACCATACTAGCTATCATAGAATGCTCCTTTACCTTAACTGGGAAAGGCATTTTCTCAATATAAGGTTTAGGTAAAACATGACTAGCAGTATAAACTTCAATATTTCTTGCAGGAACACTCTTAGCAATATATTTATAAGGTTCATGATACTTATTCCACTTCTTTTTAGGCACTTCAATATAAGAAGCAAAAGCCTTAAAATAAGAAGCAATAGCTTGAGAGTCTAGACCATAAGCATTTTTAATATTTTGAAAGTCACCAGTTCCCATAAAAGATTCAATGCATTCATAATCATATTTTATACCTGAATTTCTACCTTTATCGTTCTCCCAAGCTTCAGCATTGTCTTGAATACAGTCCAGAAGGTCCCATTTAACTTCTTCTTCCATGCGAGTGAATGATCCAGCACAAGAAGCATCCAATAAATCCTTGTCATGTAGAGGGAGCCTTGCATAAAAGTTATTGATAATAATATTGTAGGGGAGCTCATGAATGGGACATTTGAGCATTAGTAACTTCAATCTCCCCCAAGCTTGAGCAGTACACTCTCCATCAAGAGGCCAAAAGTTGTATATTTGATTCCGATCTTTATGAATTTCACTAGGAGGATAAAACTTTGAATAAAAGAGAGGCACTATTTCCTCCCATTCCAGAGCTTGACCATTCTTCGGCATCTTATACCATTCCTCAGCTCTTCCTTTCAGTGATAATGAGAATAACTTCTTCTTAACTTGATCTATAGTAATACCTGCACACTTGAACAACCCGCATAATTCGTGTATAAGGAGTAAATGATCACCGGGATGGACAGTTCCATCCCCAACATAGTAGTTATCCATAACACGATCAATAATTCTTGTAAGTATTTTGAAAACATCTTTCTCACTAAATTGTGGCTTATCTACTACCTTAGAAGTGGTAGTAGCATTACCAAATAAGAAACTCAGCGAATTATCCATAACGAAAATAAAGCAACTAGCAGAAGTAAACAATACTCACAGTAGAAGTTTCCTTTACCAGTTCCAAATACATAGAAGCATACGGACAAGAAGCATCACATTCATCAAATATATAGATAAAAGAATACGGACAAGAAGCATCACATTCATCAAATACATAGATCATAATAGAAGACAACTCACTATTATACAACTCAACTTGCAATGAGTAAAGGAAACACAATAAAGATACATAAAGTGAATCATAATTGGTAATGGCAAACTTAGCTCTTGGTCGAAGAATAGTTGATAATTTGCTGGAGTTCACAAATAGCTGGTTTTTCAACGAAAGCTTTCAAGGTAGTAAACATCAAGATAAGAGCAATGTGTAAAACAAGGAACATAAGAAACATGAATGCATAAATCATCGTATGAATGAATGAAACACATCAACTCAAAATACTTGCCGAGATAGAAGGGAATAGGTTTACTGACTCAACTACAAAGTAAAAGAAAGGGCCCTTCAAAGAGGGAAGCAGGGATTACAAGTCTCATAAAGAGCTCCCAAAAATTATGATACTTACTAGCTTTCAGCTCTCATTGCCCCTATCATAGGCATCTTTAGGTGATTAAGGTTAAAGTGACACAACTAAGAGGATATGCTTGACAAGTTATAAGTTGAAATCTCATGCCCCTTACTTATGAGTACTGATCCTCATGCTACTCAACTTCAGTCACGAGTAAGCTCTTGTCATTGTAAGTACATGCGTATCATCGAGAACCGCCAACGGGGTACCCCTTGCACATGACACAGGAGCTATCCCATAATCAAAATGACAAGGCAAGTAGAAAGTGAGCATCTCAGCGATCTTTTTATTTGCTATTTGTATAGGTTTTTATTGAGGATGCTTCATAGAATGCTCACTATAGTTATGCTGGAAGTTTCTACCATGATTAGGCATGGCTTAGGCTAGCGGCCCAGGCGTTTCTCTAACAAACATATAAACTCCATGATCTTACAAGTTCCACTTTTATTTCACACCGCCGGGATCCATAAGCAAAAGAACATGATATCAACTAGGTACAAGTACCAATGAAGTGTTGAAAGCGGTCCTCATGATACATGGTTCGGCTAACTTCAACTCATAAAGCGCAAGCATATATGCAACAAAGAAGGACCCAATGGTTCAAGTTTATTAAATGCAAGAAAGTAAAGTGTGCCATCAAGTTCGTGAGAGCTTTAATCACTAAATTTCACATAACAAGTTTAATTTGGGAGGTAGATAAAACAAGAATTTACTTGAAATAGCAATAATGCTACTAGGTAGGTATGGTGGACACAAATGGCGATGATTTTGGTTTAAAGCAGGCGGATGCACGAGAAGAATTTCCTCTCAGTACAGGTTTTTGGCTAGCAAGGCTGGGTAGCAAGTATAAGAGTTGAAGGAAACAAACAAACATACAAATGGTAAAGACAAACATGCAGTCTTCCTTGGAAGCACAAAAGATCTTAACTAGAGAAAACTAGATTTATGAGCAAATCAAGAAAGAAAGATGATGAAATTATTTTCCTCTAGAGTACTTCTATCTTTTTTTTTCAACTCTCAAAAAGGGTGTTGCTACTGACCGAGCTAGGTTTGCCAAAACCAACTGAATTAACTCAATGGTCCCAAAGTGCTACCAATACTAACAACAAGATCAATCATATAACCACGAATTGAAAACTATCATAAGCTATGCAAAAGAGTGAATGATAGAACTTCTCATTAGTACTCCATAATGGAAACTCACACCAAGGGATACAAATCTAACGAGAGAGGGGACACTTCCATAATGCAAACCATACTACAAAATAAGTCCTCTATTCATGATATGACTCTACTAACAAGGTAAAAAGATAGAAGATAGTGATATGATACCGCAGCACTCCCCCAAGCTTGGAACAAACCAAGGGGATGCCAAACCTGATGACGAATTACTCCTTCGGTGGTGGTGGTATCCTCTTGATGAGCTCCTTGATCAGTTTCCCAAGGTCCTCAATCTCGAAGGTGAGAGTGCGAATCAATTCCGAGTTATCCTCAATACGGCCCATAATCATCTCAGTTTGTGGATCCCAGCTCTTGTGATTCTTCTTCCATTCTTCCTACTTGGAGTCTTCTTTTCCTGCATGGTTATGAGCAAAGGTATGGAAGGTACTCTTGGTGTTCAGAGAAGGTGTCCTTGGTGCCAAACAGTGACGAGGAGCTTTCCCCCAGTTTGCATCCGTGTAGTCCTTCTGATCCTGGCAGGGTTCGCCACCACTCCAATGCATGCAATGGTAGTGCCGGTGTGTTTTGCCTCCTCTTCACTTTCACTCTTGATATCTTTCTCCTTCCCATTATCCTTGGCGGCACCATATATATTATGAAGTTTCACTTCAAAAGGAAGGTACTGGGAGAAAACGGGTCGGAGTCGGAGTCCTGGGCGGCCTCACCACCTAGTGGCGTGGCCAGGGGTGGGCCCGCGCCATGGGGTGGTGTGGGCCACCCTGGCTCCGGTTCCATCCCTTTTTCGCTTCATAGCTTTCCTTATTGACTGAAAAATGCAAAAATATAGTTGGATTGTATTTTCGCGGAACTTTTCTTACCAGAACTGTTACCTAGTTGGAAACGGACTCTGCAGGTCTCTGAATTTGGTATTGAGTGGATCCTTCTGGAGTCATCACTTGAATATCATCGATATCTTCATCTTCATATACTTATTACAGGAGTCATAAAACCTTTCTCTTCTTTGTTACACCATTATCTCCACTTCCTGGAAATTTCTTTCACACAAAACTTCACACAGTTCTTATTAGCAACATTAGTATAAGTGAATTGATAAAACCTTTTGAGTCCAACTTCGACTGAAAACCATAAAAAAAATTACTCTGGAAACTCCTTTCGAAAACCCAAAAAGAATTCAAAAAGGAAATCGAATAAAGAAGCAAATGCAAGATTGGCAAAATCTCTCAAAACAGACCAGCAGGTAAAGATCAATTTTTTCGAAACTCTTCCGTTTCTCAAATCAAAAAGTGCAAAACTAACGAAAGTTAAATAACAACCTGGGGCAGACGCACAAAAAATTACAGCTCAATCCGATATACAGAGATTTCTCACGAATTTTTACGATGAGGCACAAAAATCTGTTTCGGGACAGCAACTTCCCCAAATCTTACTTCTCTCTCATTAGAGGTTGATCTTGACACAAAACCAAACAAAACGGATAAGGAGCGGTTATTACCAAAGTAAAGCCTTCAAAGACTCAAAGAAACAAAAACAAACTGAAAGCAAAAACAAATTGGGTTGTCTCCCATAAAGCTCTTTCTTTATAGCCATTAAGATGGGCATGATAATTTTGAAGAAGCTCTCATAGCGATATGATTTGAAGTGAAAGAGAGTATTAAGAAGCAAAAACACACGCACATTTAAGTCTAACCCACTTCCTATGCAAGGGAATTTTGTAAACAAACAAGTTATTGGAACCAAAGGAAACTTGCATAAGAAGGCAAAAGAAGTGCAACATAAAAACTTTCAGCATAAAACGAGGAAACTTGATATTATTGAGATGCACAAGAACACTTTTCCCTCTCTCATAATAGCTTTCAGTATCATGCATAAACTTAACAATATAGATATCACAAGGACTATCATAGCAATTATCACTTATTCTAACAGAAAACACAGGAATACTATCTCTCATAACACTACTATGCGAAAAAATATTAGAGGTATCCTTACAAAGGATAGTGTGTCCCTCTTTTTCATATTTAGCAACAAAGTATTTCACATTTGCTACAATAGGTTCATCAATCATTTCTTTATCAGGTTCAACAGCCCTACTCATACTTTCATTAACCATACTAGCTATCATAGAATGCTCCTTTACCTTAACTGGGAAAGGCATTTTCTCAATATAAGGTTTAGGTAAAACATGACTACCAGTATAAACTTCAGTATTTCTTGCAGGAACACTCTTAGCAATATCTTTATAAGGTTCATGATACTTGTTCCATTTCTTTTTAGGCACTTCAATATAAGAAGCAAAAGCCTTAAAATAAGAAGCAATAGCTTGAGAGTCTAGACCATAAGCATTTTTAATATTTTGAAAGTCACCAGTTCCCATAAAAGATTCAATGCATTCATAATCATATTTTATACCTGAATTTCTACCTTTGTCGTTCTCCCAAGCTTCAGCATTGTCTTGAATACAGTCCAGGAGGTCCCATTTAACTTCTTCTTCCATGCGAGTGAATGGGGTGTATCACAATATTTTCGATAAGTAAGAGTGTCAAACCCAACGAGGAGCAGAAGGTGCTGGCTAGTAGTATGGATCAAGAATTCTCTGCAAATACTTAGCAAACGGATTTTTAGGGGTTTTCAATAAAGCAAGTAAACAAAGTACGAGTAAATAAAAGACAGTAGGAATAAATGCAGCAAGTGGCCCAATCCTTTATGCAGCAAAGGACAAGCCGGTTGTATTTCTATAGATGACCAAACGTTCTCGAGGACACATGGGAAGACTGTCAAGTGCTTTCGCTTCATATAGTCGATTAATCTTCTCTAGCTTGCTAAGTGTTGTGTGGGTGAACCTTTGCTAATGTACCGTCCCATCCAAGACTTAATACATACTTGTGATTAAACCCCCTTGCAAACATCCGTAAGTACAAGAAAGTAATTAAGGTAGAAACCTAACCACAGCTTTAAACTCTAAGACCTTTACGTCCCTTGTGTAATGGTTTCCTAACGGGGGTTCAGGTTTCTGTCACTCTGGCAACGCCTACGATTAGTAGCCAAATACACAATGCATACCCCTAGGCCCATATAGGTGAAGTGTCATGTAGTCAACGTTCACACACTAGTGGAAAACGGGCCTCCAGTCCCGGCCCGTAAGGGGCTTTAGTCCCGGTCCTGGTAACCGGGACTGGAGGGGCGGGACTAAAGGCCCACCCATTAGTCCCGGTCCTCTTACCAGCCGGGACCAATGGGCATCCACGTGGCTGTCTCTGCGGGTCCTGGGTGCCCCCCATTAGTCCCGGTTCGTATTACGAACCGGGACAAATGGTTCTCTACCGCGGCAGAATTTTAGGCACTTCCTCTGCCGCGGCAGAGAATTGAATTTGTATCTTTTTTTCATTTCAAAATAGTTTTCTACGCTAACACATACCGTACATGTTTGTGCATACATAAGATACTTAAGATCGAGCATACAAATATATACATGATAGTTACACATGGAGATCACAATTATCGGGACTAGAGCCCGTCTATTCAATTACACGGTCGGGGATCATCGACGCCTATGCACACTAAATTCTCTGGCGTCATCTATCATCTCGTTCATCAAGAATCCTGCCAGTTCTTCAGCAATTGCTACTACGCGTTGCTGTGGTAGGAGCTGATCCCGCATTTTCTCGAACTATATAAGAAAAGGAGATCAATATGAATATCAATCATGATAACAAAAAGTGACGGTAATAAAAATAGTGTTATGAACGTATTGCTTACATCGACTCTATAATCATTCAGCTCACTAGTAAACGTGCGAATGAACTCGTAAACGTAGAATCCACATAGATTCGTCTTCGGTGGCTACCTCGCGCACTTTACGAGAATAGAATTCAATCAAAATAATAATCCAACATCATAATTGTATTGAAACTAGAAGTAAAGAGATGCGCCTACTACTTACCGAGACCGGCTTAAACGTCAGCTTCTCAGTAAAGTCACCCATAACCGCACTCTTGAACTGGTTCCAAACCCTACCCGGTAAAGAAAATGAATGACTTATTTATTACATGATATCTCAGGAAATCAACGAAAGAGACCGATGTAGCGCGAAAATTACCTCTGGAGCATATCCTGCATGTCACTAAACTGTTCCAGGGGTCTCTTTGATGGGTCCATGACTTCAACTCTTCCCTTATCAAGTTGAATGTCCATGAGAATCCAGTGGAAACGGTACACGTTTATATATACATCAGTAACTCATCAATTACACTTAACATCCAGTAAGAAAAAGAGAATGTGTACAATAGAGTAAGACACTCACGTGAAATTGTAAGGAAACAGTATGTGGTCACAGAAATTTTGCTCCGTTAGAAACCTTAGAAGGTTTTCCCGTGTGTCCTCGGGTTTATCCTTTAGCGTCCGACAATGTATTTTATCTGGGTCAATGAACCCAACACTGAAGATTGACCTTCTTTTACATTCCATGATCTTCATTCTGCATAATAATAGAGTACAAAAGGATATAATTAGGATAATTACATGCAATGAACTGAACAACTGAAAAAAATGAACAGCTTATATATAGACAATGAATTCAACAACTTATAGACAATAGCAACTCATGAGCCTTTTGTCGAGGGCGTCGAAAGTGTATAACTGGAAGAGTTCTACAAACTCAACATGGACCTCTTCTTCTCGAAAGTAGTAGTCATGTGGGAGTTTCGCCACGATCATTATTCTCTCCTCCTTTACGGCTTTCAAGTACCATTTATGTAAACTCTGCATTTGTGTTGGCAGTTGTTGGAACTGCTCAAAGCTGATCGGAGGCTTCCCTGGGACATATGTAGGGACTACCTGAGCCTTGGGTAACTTGTCGTCCTGGGAACCTAGCAATTCCTCAACATTCACATTCATAGCGGCCGCAAGCTTGTTAGCTTCTTCCATATCCTGCTGGGGAGTGTCATAGGATACCACCTTGAGGGGTGGGGTCGATTTTTTGGCATGTTCCCCGAGCTGGGGGACGTCCTTTCTTTTCCCGATTGCACTTTGACTTGATGATTTGCTCCCGCTTGCACTTCTACTTGATTTGCTCTTCTTCACTTCCTTCTGAAGTGTGCGTCGATAGTCATCTGGCTTATGGTGCAAGTCATATTGCGATTTTGTGTTCAGAAAAGAAAGTGCATACGCTTTTTTGCTTCTCGGTGTATACCGGGGCGGGCTCGGGTTTCTTCTTTTGAAGCTGCGCAACACATTCGGCCTTTACGATCATGTCGGTTTCCTCGTCAGTACGATCGTAAGGTCTGATAGGAAGATTCTTATGAGGTACTCTTGGGAGGGGCGACATTTGTCGTTTTGGGCTCCTGCGTCGTTTAGTACTAATCGGAGGCTACGGCGGAGATCGAGATGGACTCGGGCTGTGGTGGTCGTAGTCATGGGGTGGGCTTCTTGCAGGTGATGGAGGTGAAGGTGACATGCGACCAATCGGAGGCGGTGTTGGATTTGGCGTCCAACCTGGAAGCTTGATGTTGTTCTTGTCCTATAGAATGTTACCACCCAGTACTTCTCCGAGTGTCCTCTCACCTTCAGGTCCAGGGATGTCAAGCTCCATTGAGTCCCACCCCATTGCAATTTCATCCACACCAACTTTAGCATAGCCAGCTGGAATCTCACGGCCATGCCAGCGTGCGCCAGGTGGACAAGGTAAAGCACATCCGACCGCCACCTTGATGGATAGGTTCTTCACCTTCTGATGGATCTCACAAGATGCCTGCTCCTTGATTCCATCCACGGGGTAGCCGGGACCGCCATCTACCATACGTGCATCGTCAGAAGGGACCTCCGATTCAGCCACGCCGCTTTTCCGCTAAGATGGGACGACGGTAATATCGAGTACAGGATCTTGCAAGCGCGCTGCTCCTCGAAGTTCGTCAATCTATTGCTGATGCATTCGAAGTGTTCCTATCAACTCGGTGAACTTGTCTCCCTCCTCCTCCTGTTGTCGCCTCTTTGCTCTCTCTCGGCTCCTATAAGTGTCTCTGTCTTTGGGAAACCCCATCTCCCACGTATAACCAGGGCCAAGGCCTCGTACACGTCCTCCGCGTTCGTCATTCCCGAGGACCTTTGTCAGCAAGTCTTTCTCTCTATCAGGATGGAACTTTGTTGTCCCCGCTTTGATCTCCTTCACCACTTTCTGCCATGTATCCCGGGGTATCCTAATCTCGTCACTGCAAATAAGGTCCCCTGTACTTTCGTCATACTCACTCCCATGCCCAAGGAACCAATTCCTTGCCCTCAGATCCCATTCTTCGCGTATTGGTTCTGGAGTGATCCCTTTAGCAAGCAGCTCATTCTCTTTAGCATCCCACTTTGGCATGGCAGCCGCGTAGCCCCCTGGCCCCAGGTGATGGTGATATTTCTTCATCGCGGCATTTTTCTTGTTTTTTTCCGACATTTCCATAGCAGGTTGTGACTCCTTGTACTTCACAAATGCATCCCAGATAGCCTGTTGCTTCGTTAGATAGCATTCAAATTTAGGAGTCTTCTTCGTCTTCTAATACTTTTGCCATAATGCTTTCTTCCAGTTCTTGAATAGTTCGGCCATCTTCGTAAGAGTCCACTGCTTGACTTTCTTCCTCAATGCAGCCGTGTCGGCATCATCCTTACATTCTGGCAGGGTGAAATGTGTCATGAGGTCATTCCAAAACCCTCTTTGCACCCGTCGGAGACATACTCACCCTCTTTCGCCCCTTTGGTCTTATTCCACTCTCGAACAGTGATCGGGATGCGATCCCTAACCATAACTCCGCATTGTTGTTTAAATACAGTTTTAGCCTTTTCGGGTTCCACCGGTTCACCCCGTGGTGATACCCGCGTAATTGTATAACGCGTAGATGCGTCCAACTTTTTGGCCGGGCCTCGTTTGGAATATTTTTTGCTCGATGTGGAGGCCTAAGAGAAGAAACATTCGTCAATTTATATATATACAACTCAGTTAATGCATCTACTGATCACCAGACTTCATATATATACCTCGCCGTCGGCTTCTGCACCACCGGAGCCGTCGGCTTCTCCACCACCAGAGCCGTCGGCTTCTCCTTGATCATTTCGGTCGACCTCCTCTCCCTCACCGGAGGGGTTCAGATAAATCGACGGGGATTCGGGTGGATCAACATGGGGGGTGTCGTTGATCATATCCTCGACAATTTCTTCCTGTGCTAGGTCTCTCTAGATTGGATCCATAGTTTTCTACAAATGCACATAATAACATTTTTCATTCAATATTGCTGCATAAAATAATACTAAACAATAATATGAAACGCAATTTGCTACCACCCTAAGTCCGGGGGCCCGCGAGCACTACCACATTAACCCTAAGTCCGGGGGCCCGCGAGCACCACCACCCTAACCCTAAGTCCGGTTGCCCGCGAGCACTACCACCCTAACCCTATGTCCGGGGGCCCGCGAGCACCACCACCCTAACCCTAAGTCCGGCTGCCCGCGAGCACTACCACCCTAACCCTAAGTGCGGGGCCCCCGCGAGCACTACCACCCTAACCCTAAGTGCGGGGCCCGCGAGCACTACCACCCTAACCCTAAGTGCGGGGGCCCGCGAGCACTACCACCCTAACCCTAAGTGCGGGGCCCGCGAGCACTACCACCCTAATCCTAAGTGCGAGGCCCGCGAGCACTACCACCCTAACCCTAAGTGCGGGGGCCCGCGAGCACCACCATACTATATACTACAGTAACATATTATATAATAAACTAATTAACATACTACACTAATATATACTACTAAAAAAGTAAAAAATACACTTTATATTACACTACTATATACTACTAAAAAATAAAAAATATACTACACTAATTAACATACTACACTAATATGTAGTACTAAAAAAATAAAAAATACACTTTATATTACACTACTATATACTACTAAAAAATAAAAAAATATACTACAATGATAAATACTACTAAAAAATAAAAAATACACTTTATATTACACTACTATATACTACTAAAAAATAAAAAACTATACTACACTAATTAACATACTACACTAATATATACTACTAAAAAAAATAAAAAATACACTTTATATGACACTACTATATACACTAATTAACATACTACACTAATTAACATACTACACTAATATATACTACTATATATTAAAAAAATAAACTTTATATTACACTACTATATACTACTAAAAAATAAAAAATATACTACACTAATTAACATACTACACTAATATATACTACTATATATTAAACTACTAATATATTACACTACAAAAATAATATTAGAATTCTACAAAAAAATAGAGGAGCCGCCAGCGCCTGGCCGGCTCGCGCCTGCGCCCGCTCGCCAGCTGCCAGCCGCCGGCCTCCCCTGCTGCGTGCGCAGCCGCCAGCCTCCACCCGCTGCGCGCGCCGTCGCCAGCCAGCCGCCGGCCTCCCCTGCTGCGCGCGCGGTCCCCAGGCGCCACCGCCGGCCTCCCCTTGCTGCGCGCGTGGCCGCGCGCCAATCTACTGCGCTCGTCGGTATTACATGGCCGACGGGGATGACGGCGGCTGGAGAGGTGGTGGTGCGGCGGCGTTCGGTGAGACGGTAGCGGCGCGGACGGGCAGCCTGCCGGCGTCGTTTCGTCTAGCTCGCGCTCGATTTTCCCCTACAAGTGAGTAGTGGAGATGGTGGGGGAGTGAAGGGGCGCACGTAATAAGGAGAAGGCCTTTAGTCCCGGTCCGTATAACGAACCGGGACTAAAGGTCCCCCCGTTTGGTCCTGGTGCGTGCCACCCACCGGGACTAAAGGGTTTTTGGCCCAGCCCAACAGGCGCGCGCCAACGCCACACCTTTAGTCCCGGTGTGTAACACGCACCGGGAATAAAGGTCCCATTTTCACGAAAACTCACCTTGGGGCGCGCCTGTTTAAAAAAAATCAATTAGCATATTATTTAAACATTTGAATTTTACAGTTTTTGCATACTTATGAATTTGAGAAAAATTTCAACATGAAAAGTTCTTGAATTTGAATAACTCATCCAAATATATTTTCTGTTTTATAAAATAATTATTCTAACTAGTGAAACTAATAACCATTTTGCCATTTTCAATTTAAAATGCATTAAATATTATATTTTGCATATTTTAAAATAAGTGGTTCAAATCAATTTTCTGTTTTATAAAATAATTATTCTAACTAGTCAAACTATTAACCATTTTGCCATTTTCATGTAATTCCGACGCTCCGGTGGTCTTCCTCCAGCGAAACCCTAGACCGGTTTAGGGTTTTTGGTTTAGGGTTTAGGGTTTAGGGTTTTTGGTTTAGGGTTTAGGGTTTAGGGTTTTTGGTTTAGGGTTTAGTTTTTTTGGTTTAGGGTTTAGGGTTTAGGGTTTTTAGTTTAGGGTTTAGGGTTTTTAGTTTAGGGTTTAGGGTTTCGGGTTTCCTCCTCTGACTTAGGGTTTAGGGTTCCCTCCTCCGAAGATGCCATAGGGCGTGTGCACCAAGGGCATCTTCGAGAAGTTCCGCCACGGGAGATTTCCCAACCCTTTGCTCCATCCATGGGGATGAAACTCTCCATCCATGTTGGCTTGGTCGTTGCCATAGCACATCTAGACTCATATCTGCCGCCTCTCTCCACTCTATCCCATGGCTTCCACCCTACCTCTAGCCCTAGGGAGGCGGAGATGGAGTCTTTCACGGGCTAGAAGGGAAATATTTTCCGAGGTAGAACTTCCGAAGATGCCATAGGGCGTGTGCACCAAGGGCATCTTCGAGAAGTTCCGCCACCGGAGATTTCCCAACCCTTTCCTCCATCCATGGGGATGAAACTCTCCATCCATGTTGGTTTGTTGAGTTGCTTGCCATGGCGTATCGATGCTCCTTTTATAGGCACGGCGCTGCTTCTACTTTGTCTTCTTCTTCCGACAGGGCGTCGTGCGCTACATGCTTTATCTCATCGAGCAGTGCGTCCACCCACGCGTCCTTATCCTACCGACAGCTTTAGTCCTGGTTTGAGCCCCCACCCGGTACTAAAGGTTACCCACGCGTCCTTATCCCACCGTCAGTTTTGTTAGATGACACAAAAACCACCTTTAGTCCCGGTTGCACCGACCAGTCGGTACTAAAGGTTAGCCACCCCCCAGATAAGGCCCTCCTAGATAAGCCTCCCCCAGATAAGCCCCCCATCTTTTGTCCCGGTTTGAACCCCACCCGGGATGAAAGTTTCCTGCGCTTTCCACCGGTTCCCACCTCTGTCTTCTCGCCTTTTTTAGTATATATGTACGCTTGGCCTCCATTTACATATCACATCTAGACTCATCATTCTCTTCCCATGGCTTCCATCGTATCTCTAACCACCCGGGAGGCGGAGGCGCTTTGCGTCTCGAACTACCCCTGCGCATCGGGCTACCGTGTCCCCACCGGCTGGATGCTGAGCGCCAGAGGCGTGCCGGTCCCTCCTGTCCCTCTAGGTGTGGAGCGCCGGATGGCCATCACGAACCACTACTACCTCGAGCTCACGCCAGAGCAGCGGAGGAATCCCAACTAGCATCCCGACTATTTCCCGACTTGGGAAGCCTTCTTCATCAATCGGCGTGAGTGGGCGCTCGCCAGGCACGAGGAGGACGCCCCACCTCCTTCGAACTTCAACGAGGCCGGCCGTCGGCTGTGGTGGCGCGGCCGGACTCTCCAGAGTGTCATGGCCTACAACACGACCGGCAATAACCCCCACCTGCGGTACCCTCAAATCCAGCCCACGCCTGCCCAACCTTCAAGGTTCAACTACGGCGACCCCGACAACAACAGCGACGATGGCACCGGTGACTACGACGACTACAGTGGCGCGTATTACAGGGCTAGGCAGGAGCATGACTGAATCACTCCAACCATTAGGCATGTTTCTTAATTTTCAGTTGTGCTATGTATCCTTAGTGTTTGTGGGTTCCTTCTCTTGTGATGGTTCCTTCTCTTTGTGTGATCACCTACCGCGGCTCAGAACGTCTAGTTTGATTGAGCAAGATGTATTACATGAAAGGGGACCTTTATGTCTCAAATAAAAGGTTTAATACATTACATAGATTTATGTCTCAAATAAAAGGTTTAATTACATAGATTTATGTCTCAAATAAAAGGTTTAATACATTATTACACATCACCAACATCTAGTGTTGTGGTTTTCTTCTGCACCGTAGCCATGGAGAATCTTCATCATTTAACAGGATGCTTGGGTCATTTTTCACTTTGAAGGGAGGAATTTCATGAAACTTATTGTAATCTTCTGACATGTCTGTCTTATAATCCACTCCCACGATGTTTCTTTTCCCTGAAAGAACTATGTGGCGCTTTGGCTCATCGTATTCTGTACTCTTTTGCTTATCTTTCCTTTTTCTCGGTTTGGTAGACATGTCCTTCACATAGAAAACCTGAACCACATCGTTGGCTAGGACGAATGGTTCATCCATGTACGCAAGATTGTTGAGATCCACTGTTGTCATGTCGTACTTTTCGTCTACATGTACCCCGCCTCCTGTCAGCTTGACCCATTTGCACCGAAACAAAGGGACCTTAAAAGTAGGTCCATAGTCAAGTTCCCATATCTCCTCTATGTACCCATAATATGTGTCAATCTGCCCATTGTCATCTGTTGCATCAAAGCGGACACCACTGTTTTGGTTGGTGCTCTTTTTATCTTGGGCGATCCTGTAAAATGTATTCCCATTTATCTCATACCCTTGGAAAGTACATATAGTCGAAGATGGTAACCTGGCCAACGAGTACAACTCATCTCCAACAGTAGTGTTATTCATGAGATGTGTCTGCAACCAATTGCCAAAATCATTCTCGTGTTCCCCTTTAATCAAGGTTTCAGGCTTCCCCGGGTTTTCAGAGCATAGAATATTCTTGTGTTTCTCGATATACTGAGCCACCACGGTGGAATTGTGTAGAACTGTGTAGTGTGCTTGAGTGAAAGAATGCTCGTCCCTACATACCATTGATTTCCTTCCTAGTGTGCCTTTTCCAGTCATCCTCCCCTCATACCGAGATTCAGGAACACCAATCAGCTTAAGGTCAGGAAGAAAGTCAACACAAAACTCAATGACCTCCTCTGTTCCATAGCCCTTGGAGATGCTTCCTTCTAGCCTAGCACGGTTATGAACATATTTCTTTAAGACTCCCATGAACCTCTCGAAGGGGAACATATTGTGTAGAAACACAGGACCGAGAATTCTAATCTCTTCGACTAGGTGAACTAGGAGGTGCGTCATAATATTGAAGAAGGATGGCGGGAACAACAACTCGAAGCTGACCAGACATTGGACCACATCAATCTACAACCCTGATAGACTTTCTCGATCGATTACCTTCTAAGAAATTGCATTGAGGAATGCACATACCTTCACAATGGCTAATCGAACATTTTCTGGTAGAATTCCCCTCAATGCAACCGGAAGCAATTGCGTCATAAGCACATGGCAGTCATGAGACTTTAGGTTTTGAAATTTTTTTCTCTTTCATATTTACTATTCCCTTTATATTCGACGAGAAGCCAGACGGGACCTTGATACTAAAAAGGAGTTCAAAAAAGATTTCCTTCTCTTCTTTGGTAAGAGCATAGCTGGCAAGCCCTTGAAACTGCCCTGGATGCTTGCCGTCTCGTCCTTTATGATGTTGCTGGTCCTCCCGTGCTGCCGGGGTATCTTTTGACTTCCCATACAAGCCCAGGAAGCCTAGAATATTCACGCAAAGATTCTTTGTCAGGTGCATCACCTCGATTGCAGAGCGGACCTCATGCACTTTCCAATAGGGTATCTCCCAAAATATAGATTTCTTCTTCCACATGGGTGCGTGTCCGGTAATAGGGTCTTTCGGAACAGGTTGTCCTCCAGGACCCTTTCCAAAGATTACATCCAAATCCTTGACCATACCAAATACATCAGCACCACTACGGGGACAGGCTTCGTCCGGGTTTCTGCCTTGCCATTTAAATGCTTGCCTTTCTTCTTTAAGGGATGACTGGGTGGAAGAAAACGACGATTGTACGAGTACACATTCTTTCTACATTTATCCAGATATATACTTTCAGTCTCATCTAAATAGTGCGTGCATGCATTGTATCATTTGTTTGTCTGTCCTGAAATGTTACTAAGAGCAGGCCAATCATTGATGGTTACGAACATCAACGCTTGTAGGTCAAATTCCTGTTGTTTGTGCTCATCCCACACACGTACACCTGGTTTGGCCCACAACTGTAGAAGTTCATCAACTAATGGCCTTAGGTACACATCAATGTCGTTGCCGGGTTGCTTCGGGCCTTGGATGAGCACTGGCATCATAATGAACTTGCGCTTCATGCACAACCAAGGAGGAAGGTTGTAGATACATAGAGTCATGGGCCAGGTGCTGTGACTGCAGTTCTGCTCCCCAAAAGGATTCATGCCATCGGTAATTAGACCAAACCATAAGTTCCTTGCGTCACCAGCAAAGTCCGGGAAGTCTCTCTCGATTTTTCTCCACTGCCGACCATCAGCAGGGTGCCTCAACATCCCGTCTTTCTTACGGTCTTCCATGTGCCATCGCAACAACTTGGCATGCTCTTTATTTCTGAACAAACGTTTCAACCGTGGTATTATAGGAGCATACCACATCACCTTGATAGGAGCCCTCTTCCTGGGTTGCTCGCCCTCAACATCACCAGGGTCATCTTTTCTGATCTTATACCGCAATGCAGTGCATACCGGGCATTTATCCATATTCTCGTACTTCTCATCGCAGTAGAGGATCCAGTCATTAGGGCATGCATGTATCTTCTGCACGTCTAATCCTAGAGGGCAGACAAGTTTCTTTGCTTCGTACGTACTGGAGGGCAATTGGTTATTTCTTGGAAGCAGCTTCTTCATTATTACCAGCAACTTTTCAAATCACGAGTCAGTCATACCGGTCTCTGCCTTCCACTTCAACAATTCCAGTGTGCTACCCAGCTTCTTCTGGCCATCTTCACAAGTTGGATACAGCAATGTGTTGTGGTCCCGTAACATCTGATCGAACTGCAACCTCTCCTTTTCTGTGTTGCAGTCTCGCCTTGCATCACTAATGACCCGACCAAAATCATCAACGGGCTCATCTGGTTCCCGTTCTTCACCCCCTTCTTTTTCATTATCTTCAACTGCGGTATCATCATATTCAGGGAACATAGATCGGTAGTTGTCATCATCGTTCTCTTCTTCATCGTCGTCTTCCATCATAACCCCTCTGTCTTCGTGCTTGGTCCAAACATTATAGCCGGACATGAAACCGGACCGAAGCAGGTGGCTCTGAATGACTCTTGAGGAAGTGTGAGCCTGCTCATTCCGACATTCAACACATGGACAACACATAAAACCATCCCGCCGCTTGTTCGCCTCGGCCACAAGGCGAAAAGAACACACGCCTTCTCTGTAAGTGTCAGAGCGTCGGTCACCGTACATCCATGGGTGGCTCATCTGCATCATACAACCATGCATATATATCAAACGCAATCAAGATGCTTAAATTAGTACCGCGCAGTCAAAATGAGAAAATAGTTGCTAACCTTTTAGGACACTTCAAAACAAAGAGGAGAAACCTTAAGTGGTGCTCTGGCACCTCACATCATATTTTGTCTTGTGTGAACTCAAGTGGCATCGCTCTAATAGGCATTTCACCGAACACCTCTAGTGCATATGAAGAAAAAAAGTTAGCACAAAGTTATACCCACCTCTCACATAGGAAAAAAAAGGAGAGAGCGGAGGGCTGGGTGTATATATATAGGGCCAGGCCATTAGTCCAGGTTTGAGATACAAACCGGGACTAAAGGTTCTGCCAGGAGCACGCGCGCCGGCCCAGACCCATTTGTCCCGGTTTGTATCTCAAACCGGGACTAATGGTTCCTTACGAACCGGGACATAGTGCCTCGGCCTCCTCGGGCCGTCTGGTTTGGACCATTAGTCCCGGCCCCAGCCACAGCCGGGACTAATGGCCCGAACCAAAGCCCATTTTCTACTAGTGACATAACACCACTAGAAGAAGTACACCACAACTTAAATAACAATCTATTGAATCTTTCTCAACGCAACTCCACTACTAACAATAAGACTTCTCCCATGTCCTCAAGAACAAAACGAACAACTCACAAGACATCATATGGATCATGATCAAAGATGGAATAATGATATATAACAATCTGAACATAAACAATAATTCAATGGTTCACTCAATAGCATCAACTACAAAGAGTAATCAACACCGGGAAAGTTTCCCCTATGAACTATAGCAAGATTCAACGCAATTGTTATAGCAATATGGAGATGGTGATGAGGGTGCTGATGGTGATGATGGTGGTGGTGATGATGATGATGATGATCCCGATGAAGTCCAGCTTGATGGTGGTGTTGATGGCGACGATCTCCCCTCTCTGGGAAGGAATTCCCCCGGCAGAAATTTGTCTGCCGGAGAGATCTTTCTCTCTCGGTGTTTTCCGCCCCGCAGAGGCGGCGGAATCTTTTTGTGGTCGCTCCCTAAGTCTTAGGGTTTCGGGAGGAAGATATACACCAGAGGGGAGAGGCTGGAGTGGGCCAGGGTGGCCACACCACTCCTTGGCGCGGCCTAGGCCTGCCCGCGCCATCGGGTGGTGTGGGCCCCCTGTGGCCCACCTCCACTCCATCTTCTGGCATCTTGAGTCTTCTGGAAAAATAGAATTTTCTGTATATTTTCCCGGATTTTCCGATCTTCGCGAATTTTGCCTCCAAACAGCACCTTTTCCATCAGAATCCTGACTGCAGCGGTCCATGCTCCAAAAGTCATCAACCATGCAAAAACAGATGAAATACCATAAGTATCACCTCTCAATACGAAATATATCAATGAATAATAGTGAATTAAGACATAGAATAGTGATGCAAAATGGACGTATCACCTGCTACTCAAGTGCTTTAAAGATCTCTGATCTCCCCATGTGTGTGAAAGTGACAGCATCCACACCATGGTGGCACTTAGGCTAGAGATTAAAAATACTTGTTATGAGTTATATTTGGAGTTGGATGTCTTTATAAAATTGTGGTGTTTGTTGGAACCATCTAGTGCTCAAGGTGACAGTGTGGGGTTATCTAGATGGGAAAGGCTTAATTTGAAGTGTGTTGTTATAGCCCTACCATGGATTAGAGTGTCGACTGGAGAGTAGTTCAGAGTAGTATCATAAAGAGAAGATATTTATATGAGAGAGTGTTCACTAGTGAAAGTATGATCCCTAGGTCTTATTTCTAAACATTGAAACACTGTTTGCAATTAGATATGTTACATGTTTGCTTGGTTCCATCTTTATTTCAGTTTTCCTTTACTCTCTTCCACGCCATCAAGCTATTTCCTAGCACCGTTGTCTTATATCCATACCACTTGTATTTTACTATCTCTTCGCCGAACTAGTGCACCTATACACCTGATAAGTGTATTGTGCGTGTTGGGGACACAAGAGACTTCTTATATCTTGATTGGAGGGTTGCTTGGGAGGGGATACCTTTGACCACTTCCTCCCTGAGTTCGATAAACCTTGGGTGATCCACTTAACGGAAAACTTGCTGCTATTCTACAAACCTCTGCACTTGGAGGCCCAACAACTGTCTACAAGAATAGAAGTGCGTAGACATCAAGCTATTTTCTGGCGCTGTTGCCGGGGAGGTAAGGTAAAAGGTACTCACATCCTCTGGTGTGAGTGCTCGAAGTTATTTCCTTTAGATTCTGCAATTTTGTCTTTTGTTTCTTGTTTTCACTAGTTAGGCTTAATGGAAAACAACAACAAAAATAGAGAGCTTTTTAGTATTTTTCCTAAGTTAGAACTTGAATTGTCTGAAAAGAAAATTAGATAACCCATGGAACTTTCTTTGCATGCTAATAGCAATGTTATTAGTATGAATCTTTTGAACACCTTTGTTACTAATGCTATGGAAACGTCTAAGCTTGGGGAAGTTGGTTTTTATGAAAATGATATTTTTAGTTCCCCAGCTTTAAAGAAGAAAATTTGCTCTGATGATACTTTATCTACCATATGTGGTAATTCTAATGATACTTGTGATATTTGAAATCCACATACTGAAAGCATCCCTTTTAAAATACCTATAAAAATTGTTGAATGTGTTATGAATAACTGCTATTTTGGAGATGGAACTGTTCATCATGGTGATCATTTACTCTTTATACATGAATTATGCGAGTTGCTCAAGTGTGCAGGTATTTCAATGAACCAAGTTAAGAGGAAGCTATTCCCTTTTTCACTTAAGGGAAAAGCAAGGGAGCGGTATGAGATACTAGATGATCGTCATCATTTGGAGTGGAAGGAACTTGAATCTTTCTTTTACTCTAAATTTTATCCTCCTCAAGAAATTAATAAAGATAGGAATCCCATTTATAATTTTCATCCACATGATGGAGAAAGTATTGCCCAAGCATGGTGGAGATTGAAGTCACTAATGCTCAAATGTCCCATGATGACCCACAAGTATAGGGGGTGTATCGTAGTATTTTCGATAAGTAAGAGTGTCGAACCCAACGAGGAGCAGAAGGTGCTGGCTAGTGGTATGGATCAGGAATTCTCTGCAAATACTTAGCAAACGGATTTTTAGGGGTTTTCGATAAAGCAAGTAAACAAAGTACGAGTAAATAAAAGACAGTAGGAATAAATGCAGCAAGAGGCCCAATCCTTTATGCAGCAAAGGACAAGCCGGTTGTATTTCTATAGATGACCAAACATTCTCGAGGACACATGGGAATACTGTCAAGTGCTTTCGCTTCATATAGTCGATTAATCTTCTCTAGCTTGCTAAGTGTTGTGTGGGTTAACCTGTGCTAATGTACCGTCCCATCCAAGACTTAATACAGACTTGTGATTAAACCCCCTTGCAAATATCCGTAAGTACAAGAAAGTAATTAAGGTAGAAACCTAACCACAGCTTTAAACTCTAAGACCCTTACGTCCCTTGTGCAATGGTTTCCTAACGGTGGTTTAGGTTTCTGTCACCCCGGCAACGCCTACGATTAGTAGACAAATACACAATGCATTCCCCTAGGCCCATATAGGTGAAGTGTCATGTAGTCGACGTTCACATGACACCACTAGAAGAAGTACACCACAACTTAAATAACAATCTATTGAATCTTTCTCAACGCAACTCCACTACTAACAACAAGACTTCTCCCATGTCCTCAAGAACAAAACGAACAACTCAGAAGACATCATATGGATCATGATCAAAGATAGAATAATGATATATAACAATATGAACATAAACAATAATTCAATGGTTCACTCAATAGCATCAACTACAAAGAGTAATCAACACCGGGAAAGTTTCCCCTATGAACTATAGCAAGATTCAACGCAATTGTTATAGCAATATGGAGATGGTGATGAGGGTGCTGATGGTGATGATGGTGGTGGTGATGATGATGATGATGATCCCGATGAAGTCCAGCTTGATGGTGGTGTTGATGGCGACGATCTCCCCTCTCTGGGAAGGAATTCCCCCGGCAGAAATTTGTCTGCCGGAGAGATCTTTCTCTCTCGGTGTTTTCCGCCCCGCAGAGGCGGCGGAATCTTTCTGTGGTCGCTCCCTAAGTCTTAGGGTTTCGGGAGGAAGATATACACCAGAGGGGAGAGGCTGGAGTGGGCCAGGGTGGCCACACCACTCCTTGGCGCGGCCTAGGCCTGCCCGCGCCATCGGGTGGTGTGGGCCCCCTGTGGCCCACCTCCACTCCATCTTCTGGCATCTTGAGTCTTCTGGAAAAATAGAATTTTCCGTATATTTTCCCGGATTTTCTGATCTTCGCGAATTTTGCCTCCAAACAGCACCTTTTCCATCAGAATCCTGACTGCAGCGGTCCATGCTCCAAAAGTCATCAACCATGCGAAAAACAGATGAAATACCATAAGTATCACCTCTCAATACGAAATATATCAATGAATAATAGTGAATTAAGACATAGAATAGTGATGCAAAATGGACGTATCATCCCATTCAAGAGCTCCCCACTAATATTGTTATTAATAACTTCTATGCAAGGCTTTCAGGACATTACAAGGATTATCTAGATACTTGTTTAGAGGGATCCTTCACAAGTAAGGAGGTCAAAGCTAAGTGGGATCTTCTTGAAACAATTCAAAGCAATATCAAAGATTGGGATAACAACAAAGGTAAAGAACCAGGTATAAACTATGAGTATGATTGCATTAAGTCTTTCGCTGAAACTGCTGATTTTCATGATCTTAGTGCTAAATATGGTCTTGATCCTTGAATTCTTGTTGATTGTTATAGAACATTTGCTTCTCATATTAATGCTCCTAAAAAATGGGACATGATTCATGAGCCTTTTAAAGACACTTGCATGGAAAATGAAATTGTTATTAATGATAGCAATAAACATGCTCAAACCTCTAAAAGTACTATTTCTTATAAGCATGTTAATTTTTGTGGAATACATATACCTTGTGAGAATAATCAAATTGAAGAAGAATATTGTATCACCCACAGGAATGAAAAAACTAGAATGTGGTATAGGGCTTTAAATGATCTTGATAAAAAAATTGTGCCCTTTATCCTTTCATTTGTGAACTTTGCTTCAAAGTGGGTCATTTGAATTTTCAATGCTCAAGCCATAATAATAGCCCTTCAAATCCAATGAGTACTGCAAGTTTGTATTGTGATGACATGATCACTCCTAATCAGCATGATGAACTTACATTATTTTTGGGGTGTCAAGAGTTATCAAGAAAAACCTCTTTGGTAGATATGGGTGCTTTTGATATGAATAGTGTCTTGCATGGTTGTCATCTTTATTGTGTTGATAATTGCCACACAAATACTTACATGCAAAATACTATAGAAGATGAGATTTTACCAAAATATGACAGGACTAATATGTGTTTTGATCTTATTAATGAAAAGAAGGAATCCTCCAAAGTTTCTTCTATTGTCTCTAACAATCAACCAGGGTATATGTAAAAGCTTCCTTTAAAGCCTCTCCCTCCTAAAGAGAAGAAGAGAAAGAAGAAATGGAAGAGAAAAAGGAGAGAGGAAATGGTATTTTCCCCTAAGCATGTTGCTCCTATTATACTTTTTGATGAGTCTGAACTCGATGATGTTCATATGCCTATTACCTATAGTAGTGATCATGATTGGGAAAAGCACACTACTTTTGAAATTGAAAATCTCTTCGGTACCAATTTTGAAAATGATGATAATTGTTGTACTCTTAGTGCTATCCATGTTCCTTCCAATGATAATATGTTTACAAATGAACACACTTTGGAAGATAACTATTCTATTGCTTATGATGATACTATACCCCTAGTATATGATGATTTCAATGATGAATATGATATTTTCACTCCAACTACTATTGAGGAGAAAATTAATTATGATTACAATATGCCTCCTATATTTGATGATTATGGTGATGAGAATAATAATGATAGCTATTTTTTGAATTTGCTCCCACTATGATTGATAAGAATGACTATGCTTATATGGGGAGTATTAATTCTTTTATGCATGTGGCTCATGATAAGAATGTTTTATGTGATAGTTATATTGTTAATTTTATTCATGATGCTACTGAAAGTTATTCTGAGAGAGGGAAACATGGTTTTATGCATCTCAATAATATTAGGTTTCACCTCTTTATGTTGAATGTCTTGAAGTTGCACTTGTTTTACTTTACTATGCTTGTTGCTTTGTGCTTTCATGACTTGTTTCTTTACAAGATTCCGATGCATAGGAAGTGAGTTAGACTTAAATTTGCTTTGAATTTGCTTCTTGATACTCTCATTTACTTCAATTCATATTTCTTATGTGAGCATCTTCTCAAACTATCAAGCCTAACTTAAAGGCATTAAAGAAAAGTACTTATTGTGAGATAACCCAAAAGTTTTAGTTGAGTCCTGGAAGTTATTACCTCTGTAATAAACGCTCCTTATCATTTTTGTATGGTTTTTGTGCCAAGAGTAACCTCTAATGAGAGAGAAGTAATGATTGGGAAAGTTGTTGTCCTAAAACAGATTTCTGTGCTTCACCGTAAACATTCGTGTAAATCTCTATACGCCCTTTTGAGGCGTGAATTTTTGTGCTTCTGCCCCTGGTTGTTATCTAACTTTCGTTAGTTCAACACTTTTCAATTTGAGCAACAGAAGGTCTTTGAAAAAATTCGTCTTTACCTGCTGGTCTGTTTTGACAGATTTTTGCCTTTATTTATATTTGCTTCTTGTTGGTTTCCTTTTGAGTTCTTTTGGGGAATTGAGCTTTTTGAGGGAAGTGCTACAGTCGCTTGTGTTTTAATGAAAGTTTTATTGGTGTTTAAACTGAACCCAAAGACTTATTATCTTGAGTGCACTAATATTGCTAATAAAGATTGTGTGAAGTTTGTATGAAGGAAAACTTTCAAGTGTATGGAGAGAATGATGTAATGAGATGAATAATGGACTAAAACTCAAGCTTGGGGATGCCACGCGTGTCACCCCAAGAAATATCCAAGAAGTACAAGCATCAAAGCTTGGGGATGCCCAAGGCATCCCCTTCTTCATCAATAAAAATCTCAGGTTCTTCCAAACACTACATTTTTCTTGTTTCATGCACGGTT
The DNA here is from genome assembly GCA_910589775.1 of Avena eriantha. Classification (NCBI taxonomy): domain Eukaryota; kingdom Viridiplantae; phylum Streptophyta; class Magnoliopsida; order Poales; family Poaceae; genus Avena; species Avena eriantha. The sequence goes on from OU342745.1 coordinate 539,823,218, forward strand.
ATGTTTTTCTTGGAGCGTCTTCATTTTTGTTTTTGGTTTTTTTTTGCTTGGTTCTCTTAGTTTGCTAAATCAATTAGTTGGACCCCCTCTTTCATACATTGGTTTTCAAATAGTTTGGTTTGGATTGGAAAAGAGTAGGAAAGTTCATGCTTAAGTGGTTAAGAGAGCTTGTTTTTGACTGTGGCCTATGCTTTGTCATGTCATGCTTGATATTGTTTAGGCTTTATGCTTAGTGATATTTGCTGTAGCATGACATGTTATAAATAATTGAGATTGCTTAATGTGCCTTGAAAGAATCATGCGTTGTTTTAGCATATTAAAACATAGTATTGTGGTATTCTCCTTTGATGCTTTATTTGGGTTGACTTGGCGCATGCTCACACCATGTTATGACTATCCCAAGTCACCATAGCCTTTATGATCCTTTAGTTTTCGACTTGTAATATCACTTTATGCTTTAATTAATGATGTTTTGTCGCTTTGCATGATTATGGCCATTATTGCTCTCTTAGTTGGTCGCTCCCAGTCTTTTACTAACCTCCATAACCAAGTATGAGTTCCACTCATGCATCCACCTCCTAAAACCAAGTTATTCCAAAGATTCCACCATACCTACCTATTAGCATTTGTTATTCCAAGTATATTCATGTTTTTATCTACCTTCCGAATTAAACTTGTTATGAGAAAACTAGTGACTAAAGCTCTCACGAACTTGATGTCACACTTTACTTTTCTTGCCCTTAATAAACTTGAACCATTGTGTCATCTATGTTGTATATGCTTGCACTTATATGTTGGGGATTTGCAGAACCATGTTGTCATATTAAACGCTTTCAACATTGCACTTGTACATTGTACCCAGTTGCTATCATGCTCTTTTGTTTATGGATGTTGTCGGTGTGAAATGAAAGGGGAGCTTGTAAGTCCATGGAGTTATGTATGTGTGTTAGAGAAACGCCTGGGCCACCGGTCTAATCCATGCCTAATCATGGTGGAAACCTGCAGTGTAACCATAATGAGCAATCTATGAAGCATTCTTCTTATAAAAAAAGAGAGAGATTGCGAAAAAGAGAAAAATAAAAAAAATGATGAGAAAAGAGGAAAGAGAGAAAAAAGCACCATTTTCCCATGGTAAATAAGAAGATTGCTGATATGCTCGTTGTCTGCTTGCCTTGTCATTTTTATATGGGGATTCTTCCGTATCATTGGGCAAGGGGTACCCCGTTGGCGGTTCTCTATGATACACATGTACTTACTATGACAAGAACTTACCGGTAACTAAACTTGAGTAGCATGAGGAGCGGCCTTCGTATTCAAGGGACATGAGATTGCCAACTTATACTTTGTCAATCATATACTCCATAGTTTGTTCACTTTAACCTTAATCACTTTAAGATGCTTATGATAAGGGTAATGAGAGCTGAAAGCTAATAAGTACCATAATTTTTGGAAGCTCTTTATGTGGCTTGAATCCCTGCTTCCTACCATGAAGGCCTTTCTTTTACTTTTATGTTGAGTCCCCATCTTCTATATTTATTCACCTATTGAGAGAGCATAGTGGCCATTCTTAGTTTAATGTGCATTTTACCAAAACTTATTGATTGATTCATAACTGTGATATTGTTTGTTCTTAAATTATTTGTATCTAGTCACCCTTATGAACTTTGAAGGTGTCCTATGCATTTATGTTTTGCTACTCCATGAGGGATAAGCTGAATGCCACTATGCTATGTTTTCTATATGTGAAACAAACAAACGTCTTTCAATGCATTGTTAGTCATGATCTTTGTTTGTATCCTTTCATGTTACAACATAGTTGGTATGTCTTATTGTTAGAACTCTATCTTTCATATTCATGTTTAGAGTACCTTGATCCTAGCTATCAATGCTTTTACAATAATGATGATCAAGATTGTGTTGGCTGCATGTCACCTCAAAAATTATATTTTTTTTATCGTTTACCTACTCGAGGACGAGCAGGAAATAAGCTTGGGGGGATTGATACGTCCATAACGTATCTATAATTTCTGATAGTTTTATGCTAATAATATGCTTTTGATACTCCTTTTTATATAAAGTTTATTATTTATTTGGACTAACCTACTAATAGTTGCAAAAGTGCACAATGTTCTTGTTTTACACTTTGATGTGTAGGAATTACCAAGAATACAAGTGAAAACCTTGTTGGAGTCAAATTGGGATTTTGCAGAAATCTGTCTCAGAACGTTTTTTGAAGATGGTCACGTTTCGGGTCGAAGAAGACGTCAAACGGAAAACTCTTCAACTACAAAGTTGTTGGAAATTTCACGGCAACCGTTCTGGACGTAAAATTTAGCTGATTGCGAGTCCGAACGGGACCGATAGGCCCGATTTACTGCAGCCCAAGATGGGGAGACGGGAATCCGAGAAGGGAGGAAACCTAATTCGTGAGAGACACCTCCACCCACGAATTTGCAGCCACCAAAGCCACGTTTTTCCTCCCCCATGGATCTTATCTCCGTGGGGAAGGGCTCCCAAAAAGCCATGAAGGAAGGATGCTAAGGCGCGGTGCTCCCCTATGATACCTGCGGCAGGGAAGGAGTCCTCCGTGCCGCCGCCGGCGCCGGCGCCGCCTCTTCACCATCTTCACCGCCATCTCCATCGACTCCACCACCACCTCCATCGCTGTTGCAGATTTCCATGATGAGGAGGGAGTAGTTCTCCTTCGAGGCTAAGGGTTCTACCGGTAGCTATGTATTCATCTCTCTCTCTATGCATGATCATATGGTGATCATGACCTTTGTAATCAAGTAGATCTACCTTTCTACTCAAGTGATTTAATAGATGTCTGCTCTTCCCATGTGTGTGAAAGTGATAGAGTGCACACCATGGTGGCACTTAGGCTAGAGATTACAAATACTTGTTATGAGTTATATTTGGAGTTGGAACCATCTAGTGCTCAAGGTGACAGTGTGGGGTTATCTAGATGGGAAAGGCTTACTTCGAGGTGTGTTGTTATAGCCCTACCATGGATTAGAGTGTCCAACCAAAGAGTAGTTAAGAGTAGTATCATAAAGAGAAGATATTTATATGAGAGAGTGTGCACTAGTGAAAGCATGATCCCTAGGCCTTATTTCTAAACATTGAAACACCATTTGCAATTAGATCTGTTACATGTTTGCTTGCTTCCATCTTTATTTCAGTTTGCCTTTAGTCTCCTCCACGCCATCTAGCTATTTTCTAGCACCGTTGTTTTATATCCATACCACTTGTATTTTACTATCTCTTCGCCGAATTAGTGCACCTATACACCTGATAAGTGTATTGAGTGTGTTGGGGACACAAGAGACTTCTTGTATCTTGATTGCAGAGTTGCTTCAGAGGGGATACCTTTGACCACTTCCTCCCCGAGTTTGATAAACCTTGGGTGACCCACTTAAGAGAAAACTTGCTGCTGTTCTACAAACCTCTGCACTTGGAGGCCCAACAACTGTCTACAAGAATAGAAGTGTGTAGACATCAAGGGGCAGCCTCCTCCCATGGCCAGCGTCCAAGGTGGGTGCCTCCACCTATCCCTCATTCATGTGGGTGGAGGCTCCACTCACATAAGCACACCTCCAATCAAAATTAATGCATCTCCCATTTAATAAAACTATTTTATTTATTTTATTCAGAATTTTGTTAATTACTTTAATTCAAAAAAAAATCATAAACCCCCTTGCAATACTTTGATATTACATCTGAAACCATTTTCAGCAATTTGAACCGAAACAATTTCGGTATCCATCGAAATAATTGTAGCGCTTTCAAATCCTTTCTCTCGTATTTATATTTGCTCCATTTGTTGTCGCTATCCCTTAAATATGTCACCCTACAATTTGCGAATAATGCAGACATGATCGATACCCCTCTCCGATCAATAATCAACATCGGGATTGGGAGATCCGTATTGACTCCCACACATTCAACAATGACTATAGTAATCGTGAGAAGCTTTGACATCGTAACTAAATCGCTTTATCTCATTATATATTACATGTTCAAGATTGGATCATCGGTACCGACATATGTAGTTTGATCTCGTTACCGACAAGTAATCTTTTCTTGTTTCCGTGATGTAACATTCTTAGTGGTCTTATCACTTGCTTGCAAGCTACATAACACTTTATTGTCACCCTATTATGGTCTGACATTTGATGTTATCAAGTTACGCTTCAGGTGTTAGTGATTGACATGATCTTGTGGTCTAAGTACTAAGGTTACTTCATATGATGTTATATCAATGTAAGCATAATGAATTTGATCGTAATTCTATACTTTGGGTGAATGATCATCATATCATTCCACCAATGTTGTGACCTCGTTATTAACAACATCTAATATCCATGATCAGGAAACCTTGATCATATTGGTAATCAACAAACTAGTTTATATGAGAGGCATAACTAGGAACTCTATATTTGTTTATTTAACACACATTTATTAATATTTCGAGTTAATACAATTATAGCATGCAAGATAAACATCTATCATATACTTGGAATAAGAGAATAACAACTTTATTGTCGCCGCCAGATTCACCCACTACCAGCCAGCCAACGCGCCTTCGTCGCAGCCGCTCCTACCACTGATGATGAAGAAGCCATGGTGGTTCAAGAAGACCAAGCACGACCATGAGGCGAGCGGGTCCTCATCGGGTGGGCGGCGCCACGAGGGGGCCTCTTCTGGCATATCGGCCTTCCTTTGGGGGGTCGTGCCACCGCCATGGGCGCTCCACCGAGCGCCGGGTGGAGGAGGAGCCCCACTGTGACTACCGCTCTTCCGCGTGGCGGAGTGCGAGCGGCGGTCAAGGTAGGGGGAGGCATTGCCCACCATGATGTATCCCTCCCCACGGGATGGAACCTCAACCGGGAGAGGGTTCCGGTGCTGCCCGTGACCAAGGGGGGCATGGGGCTAGAGGAGGATATCGCCCGCCGCATCTGCAAGCTCCTGCCGGCCCAGCGGTGGGACCGCGGCTACCAATACCAGGCCTTTTGGAAACGGTTCCTGGAATGGGAGCACACGGCATGGCACTTGAGCTCCTTACACGGTGAGTTCTAGCCGTGGAAGGTCTATGACACCCCCGCCTTCGAGCCCGATGATGACGGCGCCATCGACCACTCCGACGCCAAGCACAGCGACGACGACGTCGACATCATCGTCAAGGAGGAGGAGGTTGCCGCATCCGCCACCGCGCACCTGCCCCTAGAGTACCAGGAGCTCCTACCATGGGGCTACAACAAGGACGCCTTCACCGAGTAGGCCATTGCGCCCAGTGCGAAGGACAAGGATGGCATGTGGGATGACTACCAGGAGGCCATCCAGCTCACCGGCCTGGTGGCGCAGGTGAATGTGGGGTTGTCTCCAGCGCCGCCACGGCCGGGATGGGCTGCTCCAACCGATCCGGAGGAGACAGGTGCGTGGCTAGAGTGGCCTGGGCAGGTGATCGACCAGCCCGCGCTCCCGCCGGCTCCGAGCCTTCCACATGCGCACCTCTGGACACTGACAAAGTACATCGACCTCGATCGGTCATGGCGGCACCGACAGCAGGGAGATCGGTAGCTAGTGCTAGGGCTAGTTTAGTTTTTATATTTTGAATGTAAATTATGTATAAATATGTACGAACTTTGCTAGTTTTAGCGTGAATCGTCTCGGTTTGAATTTCAAGAAAAAGTTTCGGCGTGGCCTGCGCGGCCAAATGGGTCGAGCCGCTGTGCGCGACTGGCCGAAGGTCGGACCATGATCCAAAAGCGATCGTGGTCCGGCCCAAATGGATAGAAACGGACCAGTTGGGTCGACCCGGTGGAGATGCCCTTACTTCATACGCGACTCCATAGTACTAAGAGTCTAGGAACATGGTGAGAAAATTTCGGAGGATGTTGGAGTTGCAACTGCAAGTCATCCTCCTATGTTGGCGTTAGTTTCTTTTATCTATTGGGCTGCGACAAACGATGACATTAAATCTGTGACTAGATAGTCCGCTATGGTAGTACGTGCAGTGCCCGCCTTTGGCAGTGGAGGACGTCCTCCAGGAGGCTTGTTGCTGCCCACTGGCTCCAATGGTCTGGTGTGCTCTAGCCGATGCGTCCGGTCGGTTACTGCCTATAACCGTGGAGATTGTTTCCTCCCACACGGTTGTGGTCTTGTCGCCCCTTGTCTACGGCCGTTTCCTCTCAAACCAGCTAGCCTCGCAGTGTTTGCCATAATGAGACGACGGTGGTGACTTCAAGAACGTGGTGGCGTATGTTCGTGGATGCAATGACCCAGCATACCACTGCATGATGTAATACACTATAGTCGTTGACATAACACCAATGAAACACCGTTCACTAGTATTACATCCCTCAGAGTGGTACAACAGAAACACAGTAGGTCCAAGACATGACTATACTCGACTCTTTACAAAAGATCCAGAGAACACTCTAGGTTAAAGAGAGCGAAAGAACTTCTTACAAAGAAGAACCAGAAATAATAACTCAGAAATACCTAGTAACTAAGACTAGCATAGAAACTATTTGGCTTGCTATTGCAATGCTCTACAGAAATAGGTTTTATGGCTAGAGAATCTACTCCTATCTAAACCAACACTTTATCTTCACTTTAGCTGATGTATCTGTTGACTTCATTGACTTTATTGAAGAACTTGAGTTGTCGATGATGGTTTCTTGAGCAGAAATTGATGTTGACGTCGTCTTCAACGGCTTAGAACCTAGCAACGGTTAAGAAGGTACGGTTGAGTACGAGTGTACTCATCAAGTTCACTAAAAAGGAGTGTTTGATGCACTATCTCTACAACCACAGACCATAGGTCGTAGGCAATGCAGGTTTTCATAAACATTTCTTCAAAGGTTGATTTTATTCTGAAAACTATGTCCGACAGCCTTCACAGGTTGACCAGAAACTTCGTGGGGTTCCTTTCCTGTCACGTTCATAGCTCCTTCCCGTAACAGGGAGTAACATGTCAAAATTCTTACACTCTGCAGAGGTGCGACACTTTTCCCACAAGAGACCTTAAGCTATGTTGCACAACCGGGAGTATGTCCTCGTTCAAACTTCCATGGTTTGAGGCCCAACTTAAGATCCAAGCCAATCACTGCCCTCTCCACGACCCCATATGTATGCGCGATCCTTCGGGGCTGACTCCACCTCCGTTAAGCCTCCAACTAGGGCAAGCTATAACAATGGTGAGTTCCTGAAGACTCTATGAGCTGGTGGTGCCCCTGGAGGTTCGGCTATACCTCCGGCAGCCACTCATAAATAATCTAGACACCAAAATCGTGGGGCCTAAGGGTGCCCACCCATATGCTGGATCCACACAAGGAATCACAGCGTCACAATAAGGTCATCTTGCCTCCATATGAAAGGAAGAAGATACATGTGACTTCTCTGTCCCATTCCAAATATCATGGTTGACGCGTAATATACGGCGCTAGAATCACTGGAGACATTGGTTGTTAAGTCCTAGATCTTATGTTCCTTTACCACTGGAATTGTATCAATAGATTATTACCACTTGATAAGTAATCCATAATCATATTATTATGAAAATAGTATTTTCTGTCCCTTTTGAAATGCAGGTGATGACACAGTTGAGTTACAAGCATAGAAAATAATAAAAGGACATGAGCAAGTTGTGGACTTGCCTTTTGTGATTGCAAGATTATGCACTCACGGTCTTCAAGGCAATAGAAGATCCAAATTCTGTAAATAGAATCATTGGTCTGGTAAGGACTAATGTATAAAGAAGCAAGATGCAACGATGCATAAGTAATGTAATGCAATTTGATAAATGCAAATTCCCGAAATAATCGTATCTGATCTAGGGTTTAGAGTTTGTGATGAGTTCTTTGGAATGTGTTGCACTTTTATACCAGTTTCACACTTGTGCTTCTTATTAAGGCTTGTGAGAGTGTGTGTGAAGCAATAAGTAAATACAACAAGTAGTATCCAATATTAAAACACTCAAATGGGTATGGTATCTGAAATATTTCTTAAACAAGATTAAGAATCAAGTAGAGCTTTTAAAGAAGTGTTCAAGTATCACTTTTAATGTTCCTTAAAAGAATAACTTTTGAGGAAAGATTACTTTACAAAGTAAACACGTATTGAAACTTAAGGCTAACACTTTAAGGTTTTCTTATTAGCTAAGATTATTTAAAGAGGAAAACATTACTACATTAAATAATCATAGTATAAGTGAATGCATTTACCTCTCTATCTTAGAAGTTAATGGTTATACTTAACAAGTAAATAATAGGTATTACTTCACTTACTTTGGAATTTGGTTTTAATCTTTCAGTGGTTTTCTCAAACTCGTGAAGGAATTAGTAAGTAAAAGTTTGGTTATGTTACAAGTGCATAAGATTCTTATGATAAACAATATACTATTTTAGTTGATTTTTTAATTGGTAAAAATCTTTTAGGAAAGCTAAAATACCCTTAATTTGAGATTATAGTTTTAGTAGATACATTTATAAAATGTTTTGACCTATTTTAACATCACTTAAACATTAATTGACTTATTATTACATCTTTGGACTTTAAACAAACAATATTAAAGACAATAGTAAAGGCTTATATATTTTTAATGAATTAAAATAAAAGAAAAGGGTTTAAATAAGATTTATTAGACCTTTACCTTTTATTTTACTTCAAAAGTATGAGTTGATATTTTTAGTGTGTATATTTCATTTTTGTGATCATTTTGGTATATTATAAGTATTTTTGTGCCTTTTAAATAATAAGATATGATTTTTACAAGTTTTATCATTTTATAAATACGTAATAAATAATAAACATCGGTTAAGTGATACAAAAATAATTTAAATAAGTTTGTAAATGTAGATTTGGTTTTTATAAGAATTTTGGTATATTATTTAAATTTTTCTTATTTACTAATATTAAAATATGAATTTTTAAATTATTATTACTTATAAAATCTTTATTAAAAAATAATTTTATTTAAATAATTAACACAATATTGTTTTGTGATAAAGTTAGATTATAGATTTTATTTTTCTAAACATTTTGATATATTATATACATTTTTCTGAATTATAAAACAAATGATATAGAATTAACAAGATTTAATCCTTTTATTAAATTTCTGGAAATTACATTTATATTTAAATCTATACTATTTTAACTATTTACTAACCCGGTAATACTTTTTATACCAAGGCTGCTCCTACCCCAAGTCACTGACCCGTGAGCCAGTGGCCAAGTTGTGTGCCACCTAAGTGTGGACTAGTCAATGATGACGTTGCCCCCCACTTAATTATTTTTACACCGATGCTAAATCTAGACATAGCCACTCACTAGTGGGTCCAGGGAACATATGATAGGCCACGTAGGCATGGACCGATTCAAACGTGATGACTGGGTGGAGGGTGATGCGGGCGTGATGTAAGCTTGAGGTCACCTCACCGGCCACCCCCAATTGGTCACCGGCGGCAGCGTCTGCGAGCATGCGCGGGTGAGCCAAGTGAGGCGTTTGAATGGGAAGGCTAAGGTGTACCTAATGGAGATGGTGCCACTACAAGACGATCACCGGAGCAGTGCCGATGACGAGCAACCGCAGCTGCGGCGGACAACGCATGGTGACCAAGGACTACGAGTCAGGAGGGAGAAGGTGGAGATGTTCTAGAGAATCAGTGACTCACCGTGGTTGCAGGGAAGCAATCAGAGAGGAATCTCGAGGTTGATGGCGGTTGGAATTGTTGACGAATGCGGTGGCCGGAGCTCGGGATCGAGGTTTCGATTGCGGCGATTAAGGCACCTCCTGTGCACGATAGCTGGGGCAATCGAACCAGGCGAGCCCTAGGAACTCGATAACGAGCTCACGGCGACGGGAAGAGTTGTGGAAGCATCACAGCGTGCGAGGAAGAGAGGTAAAATGGAGATGAGGATGGACTAGGGTGTCGCGATGGCCTCCTTATCCTCGTAGACGACAGCGACACTAATCTCCACGCCAGCGAGCGGCGGCGCTCGTGCCACACAGCTGCTTCGGCGACTGCGAGAGGTGGACGACGACGATAAGCTGGACGAAATAGTAAGTTGGGTTGGGCTAGTACTGGGCTTTGGTCGAACGAGCGAGCAGTGACATCTAGCGCACGCGAGTGACGGTTAGCGTCAGAAAAATTTCGAGCTGTGGGCCGGCTGCTGTGCTGCTTTTTTTTCTTTTTCTTATTAGCCTTTTCTATTTTCTATTTTCTGTTTTCTTTTATAAATTCATTTCAAATTGGACTTTCTTCAGGGAGTTATATATCCAGAAATTTGGTAAGTCATGTATATATGATAGAGGTTAATTATAACTATTCCCGTTATATTTCTTGTTGTGTATACACAATGTGTTATTATATGAAGGGTTCTTTTATTGAATAAAATAAATATAATTTAGGATTTTAAGGTTTACTTCCTATAAGAAAATCTTATAGAAATAATTTGTATTACCACTAAAAGAAAGTCTTAGTACTGATAGTTTAAGATGGATATTTATGTACGTGTACCAAATCTTAGTATTACTTAGATTCAATAAGGAATCATACATATACATTAATGAGATTTTAAGCCTTGTGGTTCATGATATGATGATTTGATTTTTACGGTTCTCCATATTTGGGAATTTCTCTCATTCAAACCCTCCTTGATTTATAGTGTTTAGGATTACCATGGACAACCATGGTGAAGTTAAGAAGCATAAATAACAATCATCAATAATTGCCATGGGTTTTAGGAAGGTTTTTTAATAGACTCATATTCAATTATTGATATGGATAAGGATCAAGGTTTAGGAATACTACTTCTAAATCTATGAGTGGGTTTGATATCTCCACATGGAGTGGATATTGGAACTACTTATTAATGTGATCATGATAATTCTATGACTCTAGGTTCCTATTAGGGTTTAAAACAATAAAGCAAACAAAACTTTCATCCATAGACATTCATCTCATTCTCTAATTATCCTTTTGGAAGTTTCATTTGTTCAAGAGATATTATCCAATGGTTACCTAAAGGTTTCTAAAGAATTCTTACCTCAATACTTCACTAAGCTTATCTTGAGATAAGGAATTCATTTCCTAAATATACTCTATTTCTCTCTCTCTTCTCCTATTCACAAAGATCACATCTTCCTAAATAAGAAAATCATCTGACTCCACCATATCCATCATCATATGATGACATGGTCATGCCACTTTAATATTACTCCATTCTTACTCCTAGTATATAACTCCTCTTAATCAACTACCATTGATACACCTATCAATGTAGCTACTGCTAACTCCATCTATTAACTTCCTTAACTTCATCTTGCAACTACTTCCAAGGTTTCCAAGACTACAATCCTTACTATGCATACAAAGGATATCAATCCTTTGAAATAGGTATATAGTACTACTCCCATAATACCAGTTGTCCTTATATTAACTTGGTTAAGCTACTATGCCTCCAACTACTCCATACAACTCATCAAATACTTCATCATACTCTAGCTTGACTTCTAATGATCAAGCTAGATGATTCAGCCTACTAGGACTTTCCTAACTTGGTATATTCATAACTCTTCTTCAACACCTAATCATCTATTCTCAAATGACTTGAGAATAATAACCACCATCTTTTGATCATACAAATCTTAGGCTTCTCATTGTTTGATCAAGATCTATACTCAACTAAGTAGAAAACTTGTATTAGTCTCTCTATAGACTTATCTTGTTAAGCAAGCTTATTCTAAGTCTATATCCACTTGTCCTAACAATATTGTTATTAAATGTACTAATACTGAAGGGTTCGTAGCATGGAAAACAAAAAAAATCTACCGCAAGAACGAACAAAACCCAGATCTAATCTAGATAAAAGCCAAGATCTAATCCATTAGACATGTGCAACGAGATAGATCTGTACTAACCCTTGTAGATCTGAAAGCGTTACGAGATTGGATCTCGTGGTTGATGTAGTCGATCACTTGCCGATCTCAAGATCGAGTGGACGATCCTTCCGGCGCCGCGTTCCGGCAGCGCTTCCGCAGTCGGTCACACGTACGGAGTCGAACCAGACCTTCCTCTCCTCGTTCCAGCGAGCAGCGGAGGTAGTAGATATTCTCCATGGAATCCCAGCAGCACGACGGCGTGGTGGTGGTGGTGGAGTAGAGAATTCTGCAGGGCTTCGCCTAAGCCTGAGCAGAAGAAAGGAGGAGGAGACAGGCGGCTAGGATTGGAGTAGTGGAGGGGAGCCATGGGGTGGCGCCCCCACCCCTTTATTTAAAGGGGGAGGCGCCATGGGGAGGTGGAGACCTTGTATGACTCCCCTCTCCCTTGGCCGGCGGATTGGGAGGGGGGGAGGAGTCCTCCTCCCCCACGACTCCTTGTCTTGCCCCACAAGGACTCCTTGATCCTTTCTTGGTTTTCAAGCAAACTCCAAAAAATCTTCTAGAACCTTCCGGAACATTCCGAAACCTTCTAGAATCCTCATACAAATACTCCGGAACATTTCCTAACTCATAAAATGATCCCCAATATATGAATCTTATTCTCCGGACAATTTCGGATCTCCTCGTGATGTCCCGGATCCAATTCGAGACTCCGAACAACATTCGGTCTCCAACGCACATTCCATATCTACTTAAAACAACTTCGAACCTTAAGTGTGTCACCCTACGGTTCGTGAACATGTAGACATGACAGAGACACATCTCCTATCAATAACCATCAGCGGGACCTGGAGATCCATAATGGCTCCCACATACTCAACGATGACTTCGTGATCGATAGAACCATTTACATACGAAACCAATTCCCTTTGTCACGCGATACTATACTTATCCGAGGTTTGATCGTCAGTATCTCCATACCTAGTTCTACCTCGTTACTGACAAGTACTCTTTACTCGTTCCGTGATATGTCATCCCTTGTGACCCAGTCACATGCTTGCAAGCTAACTAAATGACATTCCACCGAGAGGGCCCAGAGCATATCTATCCGTCATATGGATGGAAAAATCCCAATCTTGGTCCATGCGCTTCAACACATACTTTCAGAATACCCAATGACACCTTTATGACCACCCAGTTACGAAGCGGTGTTTGATGTCATCAAAGTACCCATCCGGTGATGGTGATTAACATAACCTCATGGTCGAAGGATTAGGTTACTATGTATTTTAAAGCTTATAGCAAACGAACTTAATGACTTGATCTTATGCTATGCTTACTACGGGTGTGTGTCCATCACATCATTCTCCTAATGATATGATCTTGTTATTAACGACATCCAATGTCCATGATCATGAAACCATGATCATCTATTAATCAACAAGCTAGTTTAACAAGAGGCTTACTAGGGACTCTTTTATGTTTACAAAACACATAAGTATTCATGTTTCCGGTTAATAGAATTATAGCATGGGATGTAAACATTTATCATAAACATAAATATATGATAATAACCACTTTACTATTGCCTCTTGGGCATATCTCCAACATCTTGGTGCAAGCATCTCAACAATTTTCAAAATCCTATTCGATAAATTAAACGTGGGACCATTTGTTACAACTAAATTAAGACTACATAGCTAATTCGACTTATTAAACAAGCTGTTGGGATCAAAGAAAATATAGTTGTTGAAATTAAAGGAAGTCACACTCTTATTGATCTAGTTATTGTGGACATGCCTGAAGATCCCATAACACCTATAATTCCAGGTAGGCCATTTCTAAGAACTATTAAATCTTTGATTAATTTACATGAAGGGAATGTGAGGATAGGGCTACCATTTAGAGATCCGGTTGTAGTCCACTTCCCTAGGAAAAAGAAGGCCAAGACTAATGATGATGATGGTGTGATTACTTTAAAAGCAAACTATTTTGGAGTGGGTATTCCACTCCCTAAACCTAAGTGATTGCCATCAAGGTCAAGCTAATTGACCTTATCTAGAAGCGCTTCATGGGAGGCAACCCATGTGAAATTAATTTTCTCTAAGTTTTTATTATTATGTTCGTGTTAGTTTTGTTTTTGTTTTTGTTTTTGTTTTTAAAAAAAGAGTGTTCAAGAAGACCTATGGAAAGAGGAGAAGAAATAAGGTAATCCTCTATATTTTATTTTACTAACACATGGCCTAAGAAGTATTGTTGGATCATTACTTAGTGTTTTTCTGCTATCTAACCTTTTGATAAGATGTGTGAAGGCGCACATAGCTACTAATCAAATTCGTGAGTTTTTGTAGTTCACACTGTCGATAATGACCACTGGTACGGCCGAAGTGGCCCGTACAGTGCGCCGTACCACCTCAAGGCAAAGGGGATAGAAATTTTGATGATTGCCGCAGGAATAAGTGGCGATAACGACCACTAGTACGGCCAGACGCGCCCATACCGTACCCCCTAGCAAAACATCAGATTTCAACTAAAGTCACCGCAGCGATAACGATCCGTAGTACGGGCGCGCGCTATCGTACCACGCGCCCGTACCGAGTGCACCGTCGGGAGCAGCCGTCGCCCCCAAGGTAAGCTACCCAGTATGGGCGGGCTCTGGCTATACCTCCCACCCGTACCGAGTACGCAGACACCATAATCTGCCCAAGGACGTAACCTAAATATATCAAATCATCTATTTTCTCTTTCTTCTTCCTCCAAACTTCAAATCATCTCCATTGGATCTTCAAATTTACTCGATCTTTCTTCGATTCTTCGCACTCACTCGATCTAAGGTATGATTCTCCTCCGATCCCTAATCTATCTGTGCGAAAGCTTGGCTTAATCATTCATCATTGTCAATCTAGACATGGGTCTTGTTCTTGATTCAATCTAGGTACTATGTATGCTTATCATTGTTTTTAGAGGAGTTTCTTTTGTAGTTAGTGTAGCGAATCACTTATGCTATGTTTCTATTAGACAAAAAATATTAGCAATTTTATTCACTTTGTCTTGTTTTTATTTATTAGATGAACCTCGTACACATGAGATGGCTGCAGAGTCTTCCGCGGCACCCGTTGATACGTTAACATCCGAGTCACTTGGCATAGAGTTCATCGAGGAGTTCCATCTTACCTGTTTCGATCGTCTCAAGATTCGAGAGATTAAGTCCACCAAATGGGTGTGTTCTTATATCCTGAACCAACTTGTCATACGTGCTGGTTTCGATTTACTTTGCAAAAATGTTGGTTTGTACAATATTTTCTTTCACGATGTTGCAACGTACCACCGCTTAACACTTGAGTTCTTCAGCACCTTGACACACATGGTGGATCCTTATGGTTATTCCGAGGAACAAAGGCCTGGAGTTGATTGAATATAATTCCGCCTTATGAACTGTGAGTATACTTTGACACTCAGCAAATGGGATCAATGCTTTGGGTTTACCAACAACAATACTGATGCACGCACAACTACCTTTGTTTTAGATTCTTCCCCTTCACAATATTTTAACTTGATGAGAATTCCTGGACACACACCCAAGGGGAACCAAATTGATCATCCTGCAATTCGATATTTGTTCTATGTTATTGCTAACACATTGCAGGCACGTGGTGAGTTTACTAGAGTTAATGAGGAGGACATGTTGTTCCTCGCAAAACTGCACTTATTAGTTATAACTTAACGCCAAATTTGGGAACTTTACTTGTGTTTTATCTTAAGCATCAAGCTCTTCAATCTCGAGGACCCATATGTGGAGGAGGAATTGTGACCGTTCTTGCACGCGCACTTCACATCAACCTAGGTAACATCCAACTGTTGACTAGAGGTAACCGTCTCGGTCCATCTACTCTAAGAGCATGTGGTATGATTTTTAAAAATCATGATAGATATTTCTTCAATATACCTAGAGCGGATCACTTGATTCCTGCTCCTTTGCCTAACGGTTTATTCTCTATCGAGGATGGACGTTTGCGTTATGACGCCCAGGTCCAATCTAATCTACCCCAGCAAGAAATACCCGTGGGAGGAGGAGAAGATGAAGAAGTAGAACAAGAAGGACCCGAACATGACGTGCAGCCACCAAACAACTACACCACCTATGAAGATATCTATGCACTCGAAGGAAATATTCAAACATGAGCAAGCTCGCCATCAACCTTCAAGATGACACTACAAGCCTCGCCACCCAGTTCCATGATTGGAGCAGCCAATGGAACGTGGGAGATTATCCACCACCACAATGAGCAACAAAAGGCATTGCAAAAGCTTGAGCTTGGGGATATGTTCCCCTAGCAAATTTATTTGTGTAAGAACGAGGTTGTACTCCAGCTCCTTGTGAGCTTTGAAACACTCATGTTGACATGTTCCAACACTTTGCTTTGTCCTTTGATTTTTAAATTTGCTTTCGTTTTAGTTTATTTGTTTTCTTTTGCTTTTCTTTTCTTAAGCCCTTGCTTGGTCCCAAGTTCTTTTCTATTCTTTAATCCCTATCCTCAAAAATATAAAAAGATTTTTCCGTTTATTCTTTTTTCATAAACGTGGATTCATACTTTGCCTCTTTGCTTTAATATCATTTCGAGAGTAATCGTGTTTGAGTTTTGAAGGAACACATCCCTATAAGGAAGAGGATCATGAAGTTAGTTATGAGAGGTATGTCCTATGTCTCCAAATTGGTTGATTTTCTAAGATGCCATGCTAGTGGGAACTAAATTTAATATGGTTAGAGTAAGGCTTTTTATTAGTATGATGATTAGTTGTTAAACTCTTTCTCTAGTTCTTTTAGTTAACCGAGTCTTGCCATGGAAATAATAATGCCAAACAGGTATAAAAAGAAAAATTCTGAAATTTATGACTTATTTGATGAATGGTTGTCTTGAGAGTATACCCTTGATTATACTTAACCCCAGAGATATTTTGACAGTCTTGACAACACTCATGAAAGGAATTGTTTGATTGAAATAAAGTCTAGTGGTAATTGTGATGCATGCTAAAGCTAACCTTGTGGAACAAACTGCGGTTCTAGCTCAAAAAAGATAAAAAGATGCGAGACAACTTTGTTCTATGTCTCTGACGCACACCTTTGGGATGCCAACAACTTCGCTAGCTTTTGAACGATCTATGGTATAACCCCGGATTTCGGCTATGAGTTGATGACATGATTGGCATCCATGTCAATGTATGGGAAAAAGTATTGGTACTCTCAAAGGTTGTGCAAATACTAGAAAAAAGAAACAAACAGCAATCCTTGAAAAATGAGATGAAAAAGAAGAAAGAAAAAATATATCTATGAGGATCCACATAACAAGTCCTTGGCATGGTCTCATTACTACTTTACGATTTTTTCTTGAAAGACAATGATTTGATTTGAAGTGTTTTAGATTAACTTGATTTATTGATGTGGTGGTAAATAAGACACTTCAATATTAATTTGTTATACTACTTGGGACATGAAACTCTCTGACTCAATTATGCTATTTAAACACCCTAGTGTTCCTTGGCAAGCTTAGAGTTAATTAGAGGAATTAGATTGATTGCTACACTTCTAGTTATTTATACTTATAATAAAGTTTACTTTGACTATCTTGACTTACCGAAGCTTGTATAGTATTCTTGTCATCTCTCTAACTTTGATAAGCTTTGCAAATGAATGATGTGTGAAGCACATACGACTACCTACTATCAGTGAACTCTTATTCTCGTTGTTTCAAGTTTAAACGTTGAATGCCTTATAGTTCTTTTGGTTCTTCTTGCTCGATGACGATAAGGGTTTGAGCTTTGGGGAAGTTGATGGCTCCGATTTTTGTCATCTTCCACTGTGTTTAAACGTTGTTTTTGGTCAATAAGTTCCCAAATAAACTCTCAACCTTGCTACTAATGACTAATAATTGAAAATCCCTTCTTTGATTTATATTATGCAGGAAATCATTGATTTAAGGCGAAATAAGGAGTCATAATGAAGGTTTTGGAGGAAGTACACATGGCCAAGTAATTGGAGAAGCCAACCAGGGCATCAACATGCTTAACGACCACTAGTACGAGCACAGTCCCCTCGTACCAGGTGGCGTCGGCTTCGTCTCGTCAAACCCTACAACTTTCGTGAATATGCCTATATATTTTGAGGCTCCAGCCGTCGGCCAGAGAGCCACCTTTCTAAGATTGCATCACAACAACGCCAAAGGAGATCCACACCATTGTTCATCCATAGTTCATCACTTCCACCATCCATCCATCCACTAGCCATGTTGGGTTTGCAGCATAGAAAACAAAAAAATTCCTACGATCAGAACTATACGCCAAGATCTATCTACTAGATACAAGAAACGGGTGGATATACATCCATAGAGAACTTACCCTCGAAGACAACAGAGTTTTGTTAACGAGTTCGAACTCGTGGATGATGTAGTCGTACGCTTGCCGATCTCAAGATCGTGTGGAAGTCCTAGCGCCGCAAATTAGCAGCGCATCCGTCCTCGCACACACGTTCAGGCCACCGAACAACCTCTACCTCCTCGCTCCAGCGAATCAGCAGAAGCAGCAACTCCTTCCAGACGCAATGCCACCGGAAACATGTATCTCGCTAATCCGAGACCATGGGGGAATATATCTAGAGGGGGAGAGAGATCCTTCACGAGGAGGTCTGCTTTGTGAGGGAGGAGAGGGGGGCCTTTTATAGGAGAGGGGGATCCTCCCCTCCCATGGCCAGCGCCCATGGGGGGTGCCCCCACCTCTTCCGCGTTCATGTGCTGGAAGCTCCACTCGCATCAATTTACCCTCCACCCAAAGTTCCACTCACATGCATTAAATTTCCACCAAATTTAATGCAACTCTCATTTAATAAAACTCTTTTATTTATTTAATCCAGCATTTTGTTAATTACATTAACATTCACATAAAACCCCTTGTAACATTTTAATATCACATGCAGAACCAGTTTCTGCAATTTCACCCGAAACAATTTCGGTTTCCGTCGAAATAATTCCAGCACTTTGCAATTCTTTCATCTGAAACATACGTGCTCCAAAATGGTGTTTGGCAACCCTTAAGTGTGTCACCCCACAGTTCGCGAATAATGCATACATGATTGAGACTCCTCTCAAATCAATAATCAGAAGCATGACCTGGAGATCCATACTGACTCCTACACATTCAACGATGACTTATGTAATCGTGAGAACCTTTAATGCTAGTAATTTAATCCCTTTTTCTCATGATATATTACATGTCCGAGATTCGATCATCGATATCCAAATACCTAGTTTGATCTCGTTACCAACATGCAATCTTTTCTCGTTCTCGTGATATAACATTCTAGTGATCACATCACTTGCTTGAAAGCTATCTTAATGTGATATCACCGAGTGGGCCCAGAGTATATCTAACTGTCATCGAGATTGACAAATTCCACTCTTGATCCATGAGCCTCAACATGACATCTTCGGAGTATATGAACCCACCTTTATAGTCACCCTTTTACAATGTGACGTTTGATGTTATCAAGTAACTCTTCTGATATCAGCAATTAACATGATCTCATGGTCTAAGGATAAAGATTACTTCGTATGATTTTATAGCAATATAAACATAATGACTTTGATCGTAATGCTATACTTCGGATGAATGTTCACCACATCATTTCACAAATGTCGTGACCTCATTATTATCAACATCCAATGTCCATGATCAGGAAACTTTGATCATCTTGTTAATCAACGAGCTAGTCTATCAGAGAGGCACAACTAGGAACCTTTTATTTGTTTATTAAACACACATGTATTGATGTTTCCTATCAATACAATTATAGCATGCAAAATAAACATCTATCATATACAAGGAATACATAATAACAACTTTATTATTGCCTCTCAGGGCATATTTCCTTCAAGCCATAGCCATTTCTTTGTACTTTTAGATCTCCTTGTGATTTGGTGACCATTGTAAGAATATTTGATTTCAATCTAAGTATTTGCATGATGTTTTCTATCTCCGATCTATTTCTTATGAGTGAGTAGTCCTCACAGGCTGCAGGTTGGAGATAAATCTCGCAGCAATTATGTGCATCTAGATCATGGGAGAATAGTATTTTGTTTGGATTCGTGATTTGTATCTTTTGTTTCTTCGTCTCTCGCCTCGATCTATGGACTTGTAGGTACCCAATATCCCATGGATTGATAAAGGTTTAAGGTGAGATACTTGGCTAGCAGCGATCTCATAGGAAACTCAGTGATAGAAAGGGAAGTATGGTCTTCGCTTAGAGCCCCATTCAGGATCAACAACAACATCACCACTTAAAGCTTTAATCTGTGTTTACACTTAATAATCGTTTGCAACTTGTGGCTTTGGTGTGTTCTCGGTTGGATTAAAAGTCTATTGCTATGCCCGCTGCATCATGGGGGCTCTAGAATATTAGGATGTCTTGCCCACAAAAGATTATCTCAATACAAACACTATACATGACTATGCTTATTATTATCCTTCATCCCATTTGATGTGCAGCTGTTCAACCCTAGCCTATCTCCATCCATTGATTCAAACCTATTATAAAGTAAAGTAGATTGGTCCGGTCAACTAAGGTAAAACGAACAAACAAAGTCTTGTAGACATGTCCTTTTTTATTACCTTTTTAGTAGTGCTTTCCGAGGTTCGATTAAACCTAGGTCTTCTAGGGAAAAAGCTATTATACTGCATCTGTGAATCTGGATCGAAGGTATCATGAACTTTCGCTTCATGCACAACCAAGGAGGAAGGTTATAGATACATAGAGTTACATGCCAGGTGCTATGACTACATCTCTGCTCCCCAAAAGGATTCAGGCCATCTGTAGTCCATGTACTCTCTCTCGATTTTTCTCCACTGCGACCCATCGGTGGGGTGTCTCAACATCTTGTCTTTCTTGCGGTCTTCTTTGTGTCATCGTAATAACTTGGCATGCTTTTTGTTCCTGAACAAATGTTTGAACTATGATATTATAGGAGCATACCACATAACCTTGGCAGGAACCCTCTTCCTAGGGCGCTCGCCCTCAACATCACCAGAATCATCTCGTATGATCTTATACCTCAATGTACCGCATTCCGAGCATTGGTTCTTATTCTCGTACTCCTCACCGTGGTAGAGGATGCAGTCATTAATGCATGCATGTATCTTTTGCATCTCTAATCCTAGTGGGCATACAACCTTATTTGCTTCGAACGTACTGGAAGGCAATTGGTTATCCTTTGGAACTTCTTCTTCATTATTTTCAGTAGCTTCTCAAATCCCTTGCCAGGCAAACCATTCTCTGCCTTCCATTGCAGCAATTACAGTGTGGTATCTAGTTTTTTGTTGTCATCTTCGCAATTTGGGTACAGCAATTTTTTGTGATCATCGAACATGCGCTTCAACTTCAACTTCTCATTTTCACTTTCACATTCTCTCTGTGCATCAACAATGGCCCGGTGAAGATCATCAACAATCTCATCCGGTGCCTTTTCATCTTCAGCTTCACCCGTTGCAGTATCACCGTATTTAGGGAACATATGATAGTTGTCAATATCCTCTTCTTCTTCATTGTCTTCCATCATGACCCCTCTTTCTCCGTGCTTGGTCCAACAATTGTAGCCGTGCATGAAACCAGACCGAAGCAGG
Source organism: Avena eriantha (assembly GCA_910589775.1). NCBI lineage: Eukaryota > Viridiplantae > Streptophyta > Magnoliopsida > Poales > Poaceae > Avena > Avena eriantha. The sequence goes on from OU342745.1 coordinate 539,844,774, forward strand.
TGGGTGTGAAGGGTTCTTGAGGAAGAGTAATCTTTTTGATTCTGACATACAACACATGGGCAACGCATACAAGCATTCAAACTGTTTGTCTCAGCCACACCGATGCAATTATTTAGGCCCATAATGAACTCGCCAGTACGTCGGTCACCATGCATCCATTGTCGGCTCATCTGCATTATATAATTGAGTTTATGAAAAAATACTACAGAAGATCTAGATAAATGACTACCACTGTACATTGATACATGCATTGTATCAACGACAAATGAAAGGATTAAGTTGCTAACCTCGATCGAGGAGGAAAGAAAGAGAAGGAAACTTAAGTGTGGCTCAGGCACTTCTCATATCATGTTTGTTTTGGGTGAACTCAAGTGCCATCATGCTCTCACGCATCGCATCGAGCACCTCCTGTGCATAGAGGGAAAAACAAAACAACATACACCACTTGTGCATTAGAGGGGAAAAACAAACCACTCACACAAGCATGTGGGGCTGGGTGCATATATATAGAGGAACACGGACCTTTAGTCCCCGTTCTTACCACGAACTGGGATGGCTAGAGGCTACTGAACCCCTTTAGTTCCGGTTCGTGGCACGAACCGGGACTAACCGTGGTCCTGCCCTATGCAGCGTCCTAGCCTTACGAACCGAGACTGGTGCTCACATTAGTCCCGATTCAGAAGGGAACCGAGACTTATCGCTTTGGGGCAGTCCGGGGGAAGCCTTCTTTTCTACTAGTGGAAGCAAGACCGAAGGCAAGGTATGACGCTAGGAATCTTTGAAGAACACTTACTCGACTGGTCCAGCACGATTATCTATGAAGCATTATTAAAGGAACAAATGGATAACCAAAGGCCAATAAAACGTGAATAGATTCTTCTGTTCACCAATATTTCACAGAATGGCGTAAATTTAACCAAGCAGCATCACAGTTGGTTAATGTCTATCAGCGAAGAGAAACATCACGCCATTAATTCCTCGTGTTTTGCAAGTTATCGGCACATTTACCAACGAGAAGAAATTTGTTTACAGCCATGATAAGTGTTTGCCATTTTACGGCATCGCCAGGCAAAAGACTGAGCGGCTACCACGGCTAAGTTTGTTGCATTATGATTTTTGTTGCTACTAAATGTATTTTTGTTGCATTATGATTGCAGCCGAATTTCTATTTTTCAAATGTGGATGACATTATTAATTAAGCCAATTTGTATTCGATTAGAGCTAGTTATAGATTTTGTGAAAAGTCCGTTTTGCTTCCTAAGTAGCCCTTAAGCAAGAACATTGATATGTTCCATCTTTCTCTACCGTGAATATCGCTTCTTGACATTTTCAGAACTCAGGTAAAAACTTTTGTAGGATATAAATCTTATGCATGCAATTTTTGTATTTACAAATGTGACCATTTATAACATGGTTATATGGATGCCACAATTATTTTTACTTTTTAACGTATCTCAAATAGTCATATATTATGTAGTCAAACTTTATAAACGGTCATATTTTATAATCAAACTTTATAGTGCACGGGTGTGTGAGCAAACACGCGCCCGAGCGTTCACTGGTGGAAAAATGGCCTCTAGTCCCGATTCATAAGGGACATTGGTCCCAGTTCCAGAACCAGAACCAATCACTCGGGACTAATGCTAGTCCGGGTTCACGCACGAACCGGGACCAATGGGTCTCAACGTGGGCGGGCGAGCTACGGGCGGGGGTGGATCATTGGCCCCGGTTCTTGGCACGAACCGGGATCGTTGGTCTCTGTGCCGCGGCAAGGTTTTGTGCCGCGGCAGGATTTTCGGGCTATTTTTCTGCCGCGACAGGGTTTTGTGCCGCGGCATGATTTTTTTATAAATTTAATGGTACTACATATATACAACAATAATGAAACCACGATATATATATATTACACATCATGCATGATCACAAATATATACACCGTCTCATCCCTCTTCTTGGTCGAAACATATTATAATTACAAATGATACTCTCACACGAATTTGATCTAATTTACACTTCTTTTATACACTTCACCCTTCCAAATGAAGTGGGTAATAGTATTCTCCTTTTGGATCTATGACTTGTTCTAACAAGAATCCGGCAATTTCCTCTTGAATTGCTTGCACGCATTCTTGTGATAGAAGACCGTCCCGCATCCGTTCGATCTAATATAAAGAAGGGGATCAATATATATGAATGAAACTAAACACAATTGGTGGTAATAAAATAAAGTTGTGATTATTATTTATCGTACTTCAATTTTTTTGATGTTCCGGTCTGCCCCTTTCTCTTTGGTCGTCTGGCGAATGAACTCGCAGACATAGTATCCACATAAGTTATTCCCGGCTTCCTGCCTCAAGCACTTTACGAGAACGGAGTTCAATCAAAATAATAATCAAGCATGATAATGGTGGTATTGAAACTAGAATCAAAGAGATGCGTGGATCTAGCAAGTAGTACTTACAGTCAATGGTTGAAATGTAAGCTCTGGCTTCCAAACACCCCTAGTTTTGGCAGTGAACCGTTTCCAAGCCCTCTAGAGGCATTCCTGCATGTCCGCCCACTTTTCTAATGGTCTGCGTTTCGAGTCCAAGACTTTTACTACTCCGGTGTCAATAAAAATGATTAAGAGAATATAGTGGAAGCTTGACACACTAACAAAATATAACACGAGTCAATTATACGCTTAACATTGAGTAATCGAAAATAGAATGTGTACAAGACAGTAACACTCACGCAGCGTTGTAACGAAATATTATTTCCCTTCTATTGCTAAAATACTACAACGCTTGGAACAAGTTATCCTCTGTCTCTTTGGGATTTGTTTTTAGAGTAACTTCATGAACGAAATTACAGTCAACAAACCCAAGGTCAAAGATTTGTCCTTTGTTGCATTCTTGAATCTTCATTCTGCATATATAATTAGTATAGTGATTAGTAAGATTATACAAGCAACGAATGAGATGATCTAGAAAGACTTAATTACAGAAATTAATAATACTTACAAACAATAGGCACTAACGATAGCTTTGTCGAGGGCGTCTTGTTGGTAAAACTGAAATAATTCTGGAAATTCAATCAATATGAAGCCATCTCCATGACCATAATGGTGGTGTTTATATGCAGCATAGATCCAGTTTTGGAATCAACACAGGCTTGGATGTACCATTTATGCAATCTTCGTATTTTTGTTGGTAGATCTTTGACTAACTCGGGTTTGACGAGAGGAGCCCCGTACTGGTACACGTATGCTGTTTCTTGGTACCCCTCGAACTCATGCATACGGCTCATGTACTCGGTAATAGACAGTCCATATAATTGGGCTTTTTCTCCGTACAGTCGAACAAACTCCGGATCAATGTTCGGATCATGCCGCTCCTGGATCATCCACTCATTGGTATCATACACTCTGAGCGGTTCGATCGATTGATTTTTCTGTTGTCCGAGCTGGGCAACTTCTTTCCCGACTCTCCGCTCTTTTGCCTCAGTCGACTTGGTAATAGAGCGATTATAGTCTGATGTGAGCGCTATGGGTTGGTGAAGCTGAATCTTAAGCGCGGCTTCTTTGGCTTTATCTTCTGTGGTGACCGGGAAAAATGCCTCTATTGGCCTTTTCTTGTTAGCCATGTCAATCTTCCACTTTTCATAATGGGCAGCTGTGGCCGCATCAGTTTCCTCATCTGTCTTCTCGCAAGGTAGCTTCTTCATATTCTGATGAGGTACTCTTGGGAGGGACGATTGCTTACGTTTCGGTGATCGGAACGTGCTCTTGCTATTGCTGGTGGTGCTGCCCCCCATAGTATACTTCCGCTTTTGTCTCTGAGGCTCAGGGGATGGAGACGGCTGACGCGGCGGTGGAGATGGGTGAGGCGGCGATGGAGACGGTTGCGCTGGAGAATGGTGAGGTGGCGGCGAAGGTGGATTGCTGCTCTGAGGATTGGGTGCCCTTGGCGGCACATAATTTGGAAGCATGATGCGCTCCTTTAGCCATAGAATAGTCCCCCCTTTGGCTTCTCCTAGTTGAGTCAGCTCCATATCTTCCCCTGCAGGGTGGTCTAGCTTCAGCTCCTCAAAATCTTCCTTCACCTCATCCACCGTGACGATGGCGTACCCTTTTGGAACCGGTCTGCAATGCCAAGTTCGGTTAGGCCCAATTGGTACCGCCATGCCGATCGCCGCCGTCACCCTTAAGTTCATAACCTGCACCTTTAGCTCACAAGCTATTGTCTCCGTCATATCATCCACTGGGTAGCGTTTAGGAGGAGATGTCGTTGGTGCATCATCATCAACATCATGGAGCTGCGTGGAAGCGATGCTGCTTTTCTTATTCGATGGGGCGCCGGTACCCTCGAATGCAGCTTCTACCACGTGCCACTAAGATTGTCCGCTAGTACCTTGCTGGCTAAGTATGTCGAGTTGATCTTGGTGACACTTTAATGCTTCTTCTACATTACGCAGCCGGTCTGCAGCGGCCGCTTTCTCAGCTGCCTCCCTTTCCTTTCTCCTCTGATGGCTTTTATCGGGATATCTCTTCATTTCCGGGGGGAAGGCAACCTTCCACGGCTTGGAGCCTGGTGTGCCTCGTGCTCGTCCGTTGTGTTTAGGATTTTTAAGGGCCCATGTGAGCTCGTCTTTCTCTCTATCGGGAATGAACCGCCCCGCTGCAACATCATCTACTGCATTTCTAATATCGTCGATGGGCAGTACGGGATCATCTTTGTGTTTCTGATTATATATTGCCCTCCCTTGTTTGCCCAACGTGCCCCCATGGCCGTAAAACCAGTTTCTCACCCGTGGTGTCCATGTTGCGGGCTCTGGTCTGATCCCGGCAGCTATGTAATTGACCTCAAGTGCATCCCACTTAGGCATGCAACCGGCGTAGCCAGCAGGCCCCATGTTATGATGGTACAGTTTCTTAGCAGTGTTCTCCGTATTTATCCTAGACCTTTCCTTAGCTTTCTCTGATGTCTTGTAGTTCACAAAATCCTCCCATTGGTGTCTTAACTTAGCCTAGTCGGCTTCATCGAAATTTGGAGTCTTCTCTACCATGACAAAGTTATGGTACAGTTTCTTCTTCCAGTTCTTGAATGCATCGGCCATCTTGCTGAGAGCAAACTTCTTGACTCTTTGCACAAGCTCCCTTCTTGCTCTCTCCTCCTCATCTTGAGTCACATCTGGTTCCGACAGGAGGAAATTAGTCATGAGCTTGTCAAAAAGCTTATCTTTGGCGTTGTCGCCGACATACGGGACTGCACCGCCGATTGGCCGATTCCATCCTTGAACGGTGATCGAGATGTAGTCCCTCACAAGAACTCTGCATTGCTTGACAAATTTTCTTGCGACATCGACGGGAGCTTGCAGTTCGCCATCTACACCGACCACGTCGATCCTATACCTCACAGTGTCATCCAACTTTTTTGTTGGGCCTTGTTTCGTTCTTACGGAAGAAGTTCTCGATTCGGAGGGCTAAAAGAAGAAAGAGTGTTAATATATGCATGTATATATAGACAACAACATTTTAATTACAAAAATACATATATACACCTCGCCGGTGTTTGCGAGATTTAAGGTTCCACCAGAGCCATCGCCTTCTTCCTTATCGGCTTCTCCCCTGTCCCAGGCTTCGGCTTCTACCTCACCGGAGCCGTCTCCTCGGTTTAGAGACTCATCTCCCTGACCGGAATCATTCAGAAACTCACTCGTGACATCGATATCGATATCTTCATTTTCGCAGATCATCCCTTGGAGGATGTTTTCCTGATGTGTTGGATCCATAGTATCTGCAAGTTAAACAATCAACACATGGCAAGTTAAACATAGTTCAAATTTAACCCTAAGGCATGCTTGGCAATTTAAGTGAGATCCGAAGGGTCCAAACCCTAGTACAGGAGAGACCCTGAAATCACCTACGAGGGGTTGATTTCATTCTCTTATTAAACTTGTAATTAAAGTTGTTGAACAATGCATGATTATGAGTCTAT
>OU342745.1:539851751-539892100 GCA_910589775.1 Avena eriantha
GATATAATGCTTGTGAATTTTAAAAAAATCATTTATAGGTTCACAACATGCTATTTCATCAGAGATCCACTTCAAGTTCAGCGAGGCTCAGCCCCGGGCTAAGAACTTCATGCCCGCCGTTTTGAATATATTTTAAACGGGCATAAGAAATTCAAAAATGATCCAAACAATGTGAAACCTTCGCGTGGGTGTCATATTATGTGCTCACAGTTGCAAGGAAAAATATTGAACTTGAAAAATTGCAAACATCATAAAAAATCCTTCACAAAATGACCTATCATGTTCGAGGTTTCATGGCATTTAGGTCAAACCACCAATGTTATGTCTAGAATCAGGGCATAGTTTGTGATAATGTGCCCATATTGTGCACACATGTGCATCTTGGGATGGCTTACGATGTTTGCAGGAGGAAGTTTTTCCCTTTCGACACACGAAAAAAGCCAATTTCCATTTTTAAGGTGCCGAAATCGGGGTGTCTGTGAAGCAACCACCAAATTAAAGTTTGGCATTGGTACCAAACCATTTTTAAAATATACATACCACCTTATATGGACAATTTCCCAACCGGTGTATCTGGAATCTTTCTGTCCATCCCTCATGAAAAAGACAAATTCCTGCCGAATCGATAGGACGGTACCAAGATTTGAACTACAAGTACATGATATAATGCTTGTGAATTTTTTAAAAAATCATTTATAGGTTCACAACATGCTATTTATCAGAGATCCACTTGAAGTTCAGCGAGGCTCAGCCCCGGGCTAAGAAAGCTTCATGCCCGCCGTTTTGAATATAGTTTGAAACGGGCATAAGAAGTTCCAAAATGATCCAAACAATGTGAACCTTCGCGTGGTGTCATATTATGTGTCACGGTTGCATGGAAAAATATTGAACTTGAAAAATTGCAAACATCATGAAAAATCCTTCACAAAATGACCTATCATGTTCGAGGTTTCATAGCATTTAGGTCAAACCACCAATGTTATGGCTAGAATCAGGGCATAGTTTGTGATTATGTGCCTATATTGTGCACACATGTGCATCTTGGGATAGCTTACGATGTTGCAGGAGGAAGTTTTCCCTTTCGACACACGAAAAAGCCAATTTCCATTTTTGAGGTGCCGAAATCGGGGTGTTCTGTGAAGCAAACCACCAAATTAAAGTTTGGCATTGGTACCAAACCATTTTTCAAAAATACTATAGCACCTTATATGGACAATTTCCCAACCGGTGTATCTGGAACCTTTCTGTCCATCCCTCATGAAAAACACAAATTCCTGCCGAATCGGTAGGACGTTGCAAAGATTTGAACTACAAGTACATGATATAATGCTCGTAAATTTTTTTAAAAATCATTTATAGGTTCACAACATGCTATTTTATGAGAGATCCACTTCAAGTTCAGCGAGGCTCAGCCCCGGGCTAAGAAGCTTCATGCCCGCCATTTTGAATATAGTTTGAAACGGGCATAAGAAGTTCCAAAATGATCCAAACAATGTGAAACCTTTGCGTGGTGTCATATTATGTGTCACGGTTGCATGGAAAAATATTGAACTTGAAAAATTGCACACATCATAAAAAATCCGTCATAAAATGACCTATCATGTTCGAGGTTTCATGGCATTTAGGTCAAACCACCAATGTTATGGCTAGAATCAGGCCATAGTTTGTGATAATGTGCCCATATTGTGCACACATGTGCATCTTGGGATGGCTTACGATATTGCAGGAGGAAGTTTTCCCTTTCGACACACGAAAAAGCCAATTTCCATTTTTGAGGTGCCGAAATCGGGGTGTTTTGTGAAGCAACCACCAAATTAAAGTTTGGCATTGGTACCAAACCATTTTTCAAAAATACTATACCACCTTATATGGACAATTTCCCAACCGGTGTATCTGGAACCTTTCTGTCCATCCCTCATGAAAAAGACAAATTCCCGCCGAATCGGCACGAGGTTGCCAAGATTTGAACTACAAGTACATGATATAATGCTTGCAAATTTTAAAAAAAATCATTTTAGGGTTCACAACATGGTATTTCATCACCGATCCACTTCAAGTTCAGCGTGGCTCATCCTCGGGCTAAGAAGCTTCATGCCCGCCGTTTTGAATATAGTTTGAAACGGGCATAAGAAATTCAAAATGATCCAAACAATGTGAAACCTTCGCGTGGTGTCATATTATGTCTCACGGTTGCAAGGAAAAATATTGAACTTGAAAAATTGCAAACATCGTAAAAATCCTTCACAAAATGACCTATAATGTTCGACGTTTCATGTCATTTAGGTCAAACCACCAATGTTATGGCTAGAATCAGGGCATAGTTTGTGATAATGTGCCTATATTGTGCACACATTTGCATCTTGGGATGGCTTACGATGTTGCAGGAGCAAGTTTTCCGTTTCGACACACGAAAAATACAATTTCCATTTTTGAGGTGCCGAAATCGGGGTGTTCTGTGAACCAACCACCAAATTAAAGTTTGGTATTGGTACCAAACCATTTTTAAAAAATACTATACCACCTTATATGGACAATTTTCCAACCGGTGTATCTGGAACCTTTCTGTCCATCCCTCATGAAAAAGACAAATTCCTGCCGAATCGGTAGGAGGTTGCCAAGATTTGAACTACAAGTACATGATATAATGCTGTGAATTTTTAAAAAAATCATTTATAGGTTCACAACATGCTATTTCATCAGAGATCCACTTCAAGTTCAGCGAGGCTCAGCCCCAGGCTAAGAAGCTTCATGCCCGTCGTTTTGAATATAGTTTGAAACGGGCATAAGAAATTCAAAAATGATCCAAACAATGTGAAACCTTCGCGTGGTCTCATATTATGTGTCACAGTTGCAAGGAAAAATATTGAACTTGAAAAATTGCAAACATCATAAAAATCCTTCACAAAATGACCTATCATGTTCGAGGTTTCATGGCATTTAGGTAAAACCACCAATGTTATGGCTAGAATCAGGGCATAGTTTGTGATAATGTGCCCATATTGTGCACACATGTGCATCTTGGGATGGCTTACGATGTTGCAGGAGGAAGTTTTCCCTTTCGACACACGAAAAAGCCAATTTCCATTTTTAAGGTGCCGAAATCGGGGTGTTCTATGAAGCAACCACCAAATTAAAGTTTGGCATTGGTACCAAACCATTTTTAAAATATACCATCCCACCTTATATGGACAATTTCCCAACCGGTGTATCTGGAACCTTTCTGTCCATCCCTCATGAAAAGACAAATTCCTCCCGAATCGATAGGACGGTACCAAGATTTGAACTACAAGTACATAATATAATGCTTGTGAATTTAAAAAAAAATCATTTATAGGTTCACAACATGCTATTTCATCCGAGATCCACTTGAAGTTCAGCGTGGCTCAGTCCCGGGCTAAGAAGCTTCATGCCCGCCGTTTTGAATATAGTTTGAAACGGGCATAAGAAATTCAAAAATGATCCAAACAATGTGAAACCTTCGCGTGGTGTCATATTATGTGTCACCGTTGCAAGGAAAAATATTGAACTTGAAAAATTGCAAACATCATGAAAAATCCTTCACAAAATGACCTATCATGTTCGAGGTTTCATAGCATTTAGGTCAAACCACCAATGTTATGGCTAGAATCAGGGCATAGTTTCTGATTATGTGCCTATATTGTGCACACATGTGCATCTTGGGATAGCTTACGATGTTGCAGGAGGAAGTTTTCCCTTTCGACACACGAAAAAGCCAATTTCCATTTTGAGGTGCCGATATCGGGGTGTTCTGAGAAGCAACCACCAAATTAAAGTTTGGCATTGGTACCGAACCATTTTTCAAAAATACTATACCACCTTATATGGACAATTTCCCAACCGGTGTATCTGGAACCTTTCTGTCCATCCCTCATGAAAAAGACAAATTCCTGCCGAATCGGTAGGAGGTTGCTAAGATTTGAACTACAAGTACATGATATAATGCTTGTGAATTTTTAAAAAATCATTTATAGGTTCACAACATGCTATTTCATCAGAGATCCACTTCAAGTTTAGCGAGGCTCAGCCCCGGGCTAAGAAGCTTCATGCCCGCCGTTTTGAATATAGTTTGAAACGGGCATAAGAAGTTCAAAAATGATCCAAACAATGTGAAACCTTCGCGTGGTGTCATATTATGTGTCACAGTTGCAAGGAAAAATATTGAAGTTGAAAAATTGCAAACATCATAAAAAGTCCTTCACAAAATGACCTATCATGTTCGAGGTTTCATGGCATTTAGGTCAAACCACCAATGTTATGGCTAGAATCAGGGCATAGTTTGTGATAATGTGCCCATATTGTGCACACATGTGCATCTTGGGATGGCTTACGATGTTGCAGGAGGAAGTTTTCCCTTTCGACACACGAAAAAGCCAATTTCCGTTTTTGAGGTGCCGAAATCGGGGTGTTCTGTGAAGCAACCACCAAATTAAAGTTTGGCATTGGTACCAAACCATTTTTCAAAAATACTATACCACCTTATATGGACAATTTCCCAACCGGTGTATCTGGAACCTTTCTGTCCATCCCTCATGAAAAAGACAAATTCCTGCCGAATTGGTAGGAGGTTGCCAAGATTTGAACTACAAGTACATGATATAATGCTTGTGAATTTTTTTAAAAATCATTTATATGTTCACAACATGCTATTTCATTAGAGATCCACTTCAAGTTCAGCGAGGCTCAGCCCTGGGCTAAGAAGCTTCATGCCCGCCGTTCTGAATATAGTTTGAAACGAGCATAAGAAATTCAAAAATGATCCAAACAATGTGAAACCTTCGCGTGGTGTCATATTGTGTGTCACAGTTGCAAGGAAAAATATTTAACTTGAAAAATTGCAAACATCATAAACAATCCTTCACAAAATGACCTATCATGTTCGAGGTTTCATGGCATTTAGGTCAAACCACCAATGTTATGGCTAGAATCAGGGCATAGTTTGTGATAATGTGCCCATATTGTGCACACATGTGCATCTTGGGATAGCTTACGATGTTGCAGGAGGAAGTTTTCCCTTTCGACACACGAAAAAGCCAATTTCCATTTTGAGGTGCCGAAATCGGGGTGTTCTGAGAAGCAACCACCAAATTAAAGTTTTGCATTGGTACCAAACTATTTTTCAAAAATACTATACCACCTTATATGGACAATTTCCCAACCGGTGTATCTGGAACCTTTCTGTCCATCCCTCATGAAAAAGACAAATTCCTGCCGAATCGGTAGGAGGTTGCTAAGATTTGAATTACAAGTACATGATATAATGCTTGTGAATTTAAAAAAAATCATTTATAGGTTCACAACATGCTATTTCATTAGAGATCCACTTCAAGTTTAGCGAGGCTCAGCCCCGGGCTAAGAAGCTTCATGCCCTCCGTTTTGAATATAGTTTGAAACGGGCATAAGAAGTTCAAAAATGATCCAAACAATGTGAAACCTTCGCGTGGCGTCATATTATGTGTCACAGTTGCAAGGAAAAATATTGAAGTTGAAAAATTGCAAACATCATAAAAAATCCTTCACAAAATGACCTATCATGTTCGAGGTTTCATGGCATTTAGGTCAAACCACCAATGTTATGGCTAGAATCAGGGCATAGTTTGTGATAATGTGCCCATATTGTGCACACATGTGCATCTTGGGATGGCTTACGATGTTGCAGGAGGAAGTTTTCCCTTTCGACACACGAAAAAGCCAATTTCCATTTTTGAGGTGCCGAAATCGGGGTGTTCTATGAAGCAACCACCAAATTAAAGTTTGGCATTGGTACCAAACCATTTTTCAAAAATACTATACCACCTTATATGGACAATTTCCCAACCGGTGTATCTGGAACCTTTCTGTCCATCCCTCATGAAAAAGACAAATTCCTGCCGAATTGTTAGGAGGTTGCCAAGATTTGAACTACAAGTACATGATATAATGCTTGTGAATTTTTTTTAAAATCATTTATAGGTTCACAACATGCTATTTCATCAGAGATCCACTTCAAGTTCAGCGAGGCTCAGCCCTGGGCTAAGAAGCTTCATGCCCGCCGTTTTGAATATAGTTTGAAACGAGCATAAGAAATTCAAAAATGATCCAAACAATGTGAAACCTTCGCGTGGTGTCATATTGTGTGTCACAGTTGAAAGGAAAAATATTGAACTTCAAAAATTGCAAACATCATAAAAAATCCTTCACAAAATGACCTATCATGTTCGAGGTTTCATGGCATTTAGGTCAAACCACCAATGTTATGGCTAGAATTAGGGCATAGTTTGTGATAATGTGCCCATATTGTGCACACATGTGCATCTTGGGTAACCTTTAGTCCCGGCTGGTCGGTGCAACGGAGACTAAAGATGCCGGTGGGATAAGGACACGTGGGTAACCTTTAGTCCCGGCTGGTGGGTGCAACCGAGACTAAAGATGCTGGTGGGATAAGGACGCGTGGGTAACCTTTAGTCCCGGCTGGTGGGTGCAACCGAGACTAAACATGCCGGTGGGATAAGGACGCGTGGGTAACCTTTAGTCCCGGCTGGTGGGTGCAACCGAGACTAAAGCTGTCGGTGGGATAAGGACGCGTGGGTAAGCTTTAGTCCCGGCTGGTGGGTGCAACAAAGACGAAAGCTGTCGGTGGGATAAGGACGCGTGGGTAACCTTTAGTCCCGGCTGGTGGGTGCAACCGAGACTAAAGTTGTCGGCGGGATAAGGACGCGTGGGTAACCTTTAGTACCGGCTGGTGGGTGCAACCGAGACTAAAGATGTCGGCGGGATAAGGACGTGTGGGTGGACGCACTGCTCGATGAGATAAAGCATGTAGCGCACGACGCCCTGTCGGAGGAACAAGACAAAGTAGAAGCGGCGCCGTGCCTATAAAAGGACCATCAATACACCATGGCAAGCAGCTCAACAAGCCAACATAGGTAGAGAGAGTTTCATCCCCATGGATGGAGGGTTGGGAAATCTCCCGTGGCGTAGCTTCTCGAAGATGTCGTTGGTGCACAAGCCCTACGGCATCTTCGGAAGCTCCGCCTCAGAAAACTTTCCTTGCAAGACCGTGAAAGACTCCATCTCCTCTAACATTGTTGGGGAAAGGGTTGAGAAATCTCCCGTGGCGGAGCTTCTCGAAGATGTCGTTGGTGCACACTCCCTACGGCATCTTCGGAAGCTCCGCCTCGGAAAATTTCCCTGCAAGCCCGTGAAAGACTCCATCTCCTCTAACAGTGTTGGGGAAAGGGTTGAGAAATCTCCCGTGGCGGAGCTTCTCGAAGATGTCGTTGGTGCACACGCCCTACGGCATCTTCGGAAGCTCCGCCTCGGAAAAATTTCCCTGCAAGCCCGTAAAAGACTCCATCACATAAAGTTTCCATACATCACATAAAGTTTCCATACATCACATAAAGTTTCTATACATTACATAGATTTACATAGGGTTAGGGTTTAGGATATGAATCCTTTGTCGCGTATGTCGATCCCTTGCCTATGATCGCTTCTTAGGCCCTAACCATGGAGCATCTTCTTTGCTTAACGGGATGCTTGGGTCAGTTTTCACGGTGAAGGGCGGAATTTCATCAAACTTATCTTAATCTGCTGACATGTCTGTCTTGTCCTCGACTCCCACGATGTTTCTTTTCCCTGGAAGAACTATGTGACGCCGGGGCTCATCGTCTGATGTATTCGTTTCCTTATTTTTTCTTTTTTGCGGTCTAGAGGACATGTCCTTCACATAAAAAACCTGAGCCACATCATTGGCTAGGACGAATGGTTCGTCTCTGTAACCAAGATTCTTGAGATCCACTGTTGTCATTCCGTACAGCTGGTCTACCTTTACCCCTTCTCCATTCATGTTGACCCAACTGCACCGAAACAATGGAACCTTCAAAGTAGGTCCATAGTCAAGTTCCCATATCTCCTCTATGTAACCATAGTATGTGTCCTTTTTCCCATTCTCGCATGTTGCATCAAAGCGGACACCACTATTTTGGTTGGTGCTCTTTTTATCTTGGTCAATCGTGTAAAATGTATTCCCATTTATCTCGTACCCTTGGAAAGTCAATACAGTCGCAAATGGTGTCGCGGCCAACAAGTAGAGCTGATCTCCAATAGTGGTATCATTCAGGAGATGTAATTGCAACCAAGTGCCGAAAGTGTCCATGTGATTTTTTTTAATCCAGTAGTCATCCTTCCCCGGGAACTTGGAGCGTACAGCATTCATGTGTTCCTCGATATACGGAGCCACGAAGGTAAAACTTTGGAGAACTATGTAGTGTGCTTGATTCAAAGATGTCCGTCCCTAAATATCATTGCTTTCTTTCCTAGCGTGCCTTTTCCACTCAGTCTCCCTTCATACCGTGATTCCGGAACACCAATCGGCTTAAGGTCAGGAAGAAAGTCTACACAGAACCTAATGACCTCCTCTGTTCCATAGCCCTTGGAGATGCTTCCTTCTGGCCTAGCACGGTTACGAACATATTTCTTTAAGACTCCCATGAACCTCTCGAGGGGAACATATTGTGCAGAAATACAGGACCGAGAATGTAAATCTCATCGACTAGGTGAACTAAGAGATGCGTCATAATATTGAAGAAGGACGGGGGGAACACCAACTCAAAACTGACAATACATTGGACCACATCCTTCTGTAGCCTTTCCAGACTTTCTCGATCGATTACCTTCTGAGATATTGCATTGAGGAATGCATATAGCTTCACAATGGCTAATCGAACATTTTCCGGTAGAAGCCCTCTCAATGCAACCGGAAGCAACTGTGTCATAATCACGTGGCAATCATGAGACTTCAGGTTCTGAAATTTTTTCTCTGCCATATTTATTATTCCCTTTATATTTGACGAGAAGCCAGCCGGGACCTTGATACTGTAAAGGACTTCAAAAAAGATTTCCTTCTCTGCTTTGGTAAGAGCATAGCTACTTAAGTATTTACGTCCTTTATTAGTATGCTTGTTGTGTGGGTCTTTGATACATTGCTGGTCCTCCCGTGCTTCTGGTGTATCTTTTGTCTTCCCATACACGCCCAGGAAGCCTAGCAGGTTCACGCAAAGATTCTTCGTCACGTGCATCACGTCGATTGAAGAACGGACCTCTAGGTCTTTCCAATACTCAAGCTCCCAAAATATATATTTCTTTTTCCACATGGCCGTGTGTCCGGTAATGGGGTCTTTCGGAACAGATTGACCGCCAGGACCCTTTCCAAAGATTACTTCTAGGTCCTTCACCATACCAAATACATCAGCACCTTTAGGGAGCTTAGGCTTCTTCCGGTAATCTGCCTCACCGTTGAAATTCTTGCCTTTCTTTCTTACTTGATGATTGGTCGGAAGAAATTTAGGACACCCCAAGTACACAACCTTCTTACATTTATCCAAATATGTACCTTTAGTATTATCTAAACAGTGCGTGCATGCATTGTATCCCTTGTTTAACTGTCCTGAAATGTTACTAAGAGCAGGCCAATCATTGATGGTTACGAACAACAACGCTCGTAGGTCAAATAGCTCTTGTTTGTGCTCATCCCACACCTTTACACCTGGTTCTGCCCAGAACTGCAAAAGTTCATCGACTAATGGCCTTAGGGACACATCAATGTCGTTGCCGGGTTGCTTCGGTCCTTGGATGAGCACTGGCATCATAATGAACTTCCGCTTCATGCACAACCAAGGAGGAAGGGTGTAGATACATAGACTCACTGGCCAAGTGCTGTGACTACAGCTCTGCTCCCCAAAAGGATTCATGCCGTCTGTACTTAGACCAAACCATAAGTTCCTCGCGTCACCTACAAAGTTCGAGTACTTTCTCTCGATGTTTCTCCACTGCGACCCATCGGCAAGGTGTCTCAGTTTCCTGTATTTCTTACGCTCTTCTTTGTGCCATCGCAACAACCTAGCATGCTCTTTATTTCTGAACAGACGTTTCAACCGTGGTATTATAGGAGCATACCACATAACCTTAGCAGGAACCCTCTTCCTGCAGGGCTCGTCATTGCCCTCAACATCACCAGGGTCATCTTGTCTGATCTTGTATCGACATGCATTGCATACCGGGCATTTATCCATATTCTCGTACTTCTCACCGCGGTACAGGATGCAGTCATTAATGCATGCATGTATCTTCTCCACATCTCATCCTAGAGGGCAGATAGTCTTCTTTGCTTCCTACATTGTTTTGGGCAGCTCGTTATCCTTTGGAAGCTTCCGCTTTATTATTTTCAGTAACTTCTCAAATCCCTGGTCAGATAAGCCAGTCTCTGCCTTCCATTTCAGTAGTTCAAGTGTGGTACCGAGCTTTGTGCTGCCATCTTCACAATTTGGGTATAACAACTTTTTGTGATCCTTTTGCATGGCCTCCAACTTAAGCTTCTCTCTTTCTGTATCACATTGTTGCTTTGCATCAGAAATGAACTGACCAAGACCATCAGCGGGCTCATCTGATGCCCGTTGTGCTTCTTCATTGTCGCCTCCCTCTTCTTCATTGTCTTCCATTGCAGTATCACCGTATTCTTCAGGGGACATAGGATAGCTGTCACCATCCTCCTCTTCTTCATTTTCTTCCAGCCTAACCCCTCTTTCTCCGTGCATGGCCCAACAATAATATCTGGGCATGAAACCTCTCCGAAGCAGATGGCTTTGAAGGATTCTCGGGGCAGAGTGCTCCGCCACGTTCCGACAGTCGACGCAGTGACAAGGCATAAAATTATCCACTTTGTTTGCCTTAGCCAAATCGATAAATTTATGGAGGCCTGCAATAAAATCGAAATGGCGTCGGTCGCCATACATCCATCGCATCCGTGCATCGATCTGCGTCATAATAATTAACCATTACAATAACATCGTGAATAGTAAAATGACCACCCTACATGGACAGATGCAATATTTTTGTATCAGTTACAGATAAAGAAGATAAGGTTGCTAACCTCAGCCGAGGATACCGTGTTGTGCGAACTAAAGTGTGGCTCGGACATTTCATCGAACACCTTGTCTGCAATCAAAGAAAAAAAAAGCTAGCACCCACTCCTCACACACAATCTAGCAAAATTTGGTGGGAAAGGGCTTGGCTTATATATAGCCAGGGGAGGGATTTTGGTCCCGGTTATTGCTACGACCTGGGACCAAAGCCCCTCCCGCGCGACACGTGGAGGCCCAGCAGCTCGCACCCCACCCAGGTCATTGGTCCCGGTTGATGGCACGACCCGGGACCAATGACTTCGGTGGGGGCGCGCTGCTGGGCCGTCACGTGTCGCACGGGAGGGGCTTTGGTCCCGGATCGTGGCAATAACCGGGACCAATGCCTCCGTCGCTTCGTCGTCCTCGTGCATAAATATGAGGCCACAGCGCTCGCTTTCGCCATCGCCTCTGCCTCTCTGCAGTCCCTCTCCACCCCACCACTTTACCTCTCCACCGCACCGTCGTTTCGCCTTCCCTCCCTCTCCAATCTCCACCGCGTCGTCATGGAGGTGCCCACGCTCAACCACTACGAGGCGGTGCAGTTTGTGATCTACGGCATCCTCGCGCCGCCGCGCGCAACCCTTCCTGCCGGATTTCGCATCAGCGAGGGGGGTGTGCTGGTGGATCCGCTCCTCAACCCCCGCGGATACGAGATGGAGTACGTCATCGCGGAGCGTCGCCGTCAACTGCCCGGGTGCATTAGGGCGTTGCCCCGATACGCGGCGGGCAGCGAGTATTGGCCCCGGCTGTTCAAGAAGGAGCGAAAGGCCAAGCTTGGCAACCGTTTCGTGGACGGGCGCCTGGTGCACCTGGATTGCCGCAACCAAGAAGGGCGGGAGTTGTTCTGGTCCGTCCCTGGACGGACCATCTACACCGCCATCGACGCCGCTATGCGCGTAGACGAGCTCCTTCTCCCGAACAACACCAAAATCGTGGAGATTCCGTCCGACGACGACGAGGAAGCCGGCGGCACGGAGGACAACGGCTCGGAGGACAGCGGCAGAGGAAGTATTGTCGACTAGAAATTTATAAAGTCGCATCTTTATTTGTATGGAAAAATTTCTGGTCGGATAATAAAATGTCTCAATTTAGACCTTTGTCTCGATTAATTCGTGAAAGATTTGTTCAAAAATAGTGATCAATTCAATTTCTACCTCGAATTAATTTCTGCCTCGAATTAATTTCTGCGCCGAATTAATTTACATTAATTCCTTACCCGAAAAAAAATTTACATTAAATCCTGGACTGCTGACCGTCGCGGGGTTTTTGGTCCCGGTTCTTGGCATGAACCGGGACCAATGCCTCGCAGAGAGCCACGTGTGCGTCGCGGGGTCATTGGTCCCGGTTCGTGCCACAAACTGGGACCAATGCTTACAGATGAACCGGGACCAATGTCCTGGCGGCATGAACCGGGACCGGTGCCTGGCATTGGTCCCGATTACGGAAACGAATCGGGACCAATGAAATTTAGGCGCTGGACCAAAGGCCCTCTTTCTACTAGTGGGTGTAGTCATTGCTTTTTTGTTTTAAAAAGGAGGCACGTAAATAGTCAAGAACAAAAGTACTAACAATATTCCGAAACTAGAAAATTGTCTTGTGTTGCAGGAGACATTCACCGGAAAACATTGTAGGGAGTTTACTTCCGAGTATACAATGCCTTCATTTTCTTGTTGATATTTTTCTCTATTTCTTTGGTGGATGTTGATATTTTTCCTGGGCTGCATTACGCTTGCCCTTAGCCCCTTATTCCTCCTCAACCATGGGCCGGATAGCCTCCGAAGCCTCTCTCCTCGTGAGCCCAGATCTCATTCTTCTGGCCTAGGATCACCTGCTAATTCCTATAAAAAGAATTAGTCAATAAGAAATTCATAATCATGGGAAGAAATGGTGAAACTTAATTGAATAGAATGATATATATATATATATATATATATATATATATATATATATATCTCCTGTTGGAAAAAATACTTTTGCAATAAGATTAGGAACAGTTTTTTTTTTAGAAGGAACCGTTGAGGAATGAACCGTAATACAAGATTAAAGTAAATGATCAATACACTGTACACCATCGATATTTGACGACAGGGTATCATACTCAGTACTTCAGTAGTTTGCTTGCCACGAAACATTATTCTTTTCTTTTTAGAATTGTTTTGACGTGATCCCGTTCGTTGTTCAAGCCAGCAAAAGAATAGAGCATATGTTTGTTTTTGAGTTTTATGTGTAAAATATTCAGAAAAAATACCTCTTTTGATAAAAGAATACTATTTTGATAAAATAATACTCAATAGAGAAATAAGGAAATAATGATGCTACTCTAGATCCCCACGTGATATGAAACTTGAGTAATTATCTTAAAGTTAAGGAGAAAAGAGTTTTGCATTGTATCGCTACTTAGACTAGCTAGATGTCATTAAATTATGCAACAATGAAGAAAGGCAGACCATATGTCACTTTTGTTTTCTTCCAATTCCCACGTTGACGGTGGGATTATGTTATTATTCAACATCGCATCAAGACAACCGTTATAGATATATTGAAATATATGAGTTCACAGTATGCAAAGCACATTCAAATGATGCTGCATTAACTAAATCAACAAGGGCAAACTCTGGTAACAAACATAACCTGCCTGTGTAGATATAAATATGTATGGCCAGACAGAATATCAAGAAAATATTTTCTTCATATTAAAAATTAATGAGTTCATTATTAATCAAATCTAGGATTTGGGTCTGCAAGAAGAGTAAAGACATGCAAGTAAGATGGCAGGATTTTCACTACATTTCTGAGCTGTGGAAGGGTTATTTTTCCACTCACGCGGGAGTACATGAGGAACTTGTTTAAAATACCATAGGGGCCTCCCGTATGGTTTGAGAACTTTTATGGTGCCCCTAATTAGATATAATCCGTTGGTTTTTGTCGATCTAATTGTGTGAGCTAAATTATACTAGTGCCAAAAGCTAGAGTAGTATAAAAGATACTATTATGGCTGCAGGGTCAAAATCGGGGGAGTTCACAACAATAATTAGAAACAAATCTCACAAAATTAGGAAGGCATAACGCATGGCCATTGAACCGCAGAAAAAACCATCTTGACATTAATTAGGTCCACATTAGAGAACGGGGCAGTAGGTAGTGGTTGGGTCGCAGTTAGCGCATCCCAGCGACCGGAGTTTGATCCCTGCCAGGGACGAATTCTCACGCCGCCCCGCTTCTACTATACTATATATATAAAAAAGTGTCTAGTTCCTCCTAGCACTGTTTCATCTTTTAAAAGGTCCACATTACCCCTATAAATCAATGGCTAGATCTCAAATTATACTCCCCCACGCAAGTAGTAAAAGGTATCGTAAAATAGGCCTACAGTTTACATGGTAAAAAAAATACATGAGCAACTTGTTTGTAAATGGGTGTACAAAGTGATAAGAAAGTGGCCTTGATGAGCAGCTCTATGCCAACCAGAAGGATGTGGAACTCAATACTTTGTAGAGTGCAGGGTATGAAGTACCGATCTTATATTCAAAACATGTATAGACAATGTAGCTGCAGTCTGAAGATTGAAGTGATGTGCAAACAATGAAAGTACCTGGGTGTGTAGAAACTCCCGTAAGGATAAATGCTGCCATAAGTGCCTTTCTCTAAAACCTGCTCCGTATGCATGGACTTGAGGTGGATCATATAGACTGTAGGGTGCACATGAATGAAGATCACTCCAGCCTCTTCATCAAAACCTATTGGTCTCAGCCCAACCATACACGTCGCCACCACTTGTGGCGCAAGAAGCTTCTTGAGATCAATGACCCTTTGATGCGTCCATTTTACCCCCTTGTCAACGCTTTTCACCATTGACCACAGACGGAGATCGAAACCTTCGACTACGGTCAAACCAAGCAGTCCATCCTCAGTCGGCATGATGACGATCTGCAAATTGAAGGTACGAAGCGCGTCGAGTGGAATCGGCTCGGCGAGACCAAGCCTATGACTATCCAGATCAAACTCAAATATGCAACTGTGTTAGCCGACAGCCAGTATAGTGTGTTGCCAACAAGAGCCGTCGGCTTGACATCAACGGTTAATGAACGACGTGACCTCACTCCAGATGCCGGTCTCGGATGAGTAGACACAGGCACATGTGGCGTTATCACTTGAATACGAGCTGCACACGTACGTATACCACTAGGAATTGGCGCGGAGGGCAATCCCCGTGGCCTGCCGCCCGGAGAACGGCGCCGTTCCACAAGCCCACACAGGTCGGTGCGGGGGGTGTGGGCAGGTATTGCTGGTCGCCGGTCATGAGGTCCCGCACGAAGAGCGCCCAAGGGTCTTGGCGTTCCAGGAGGGCGCAGCCGTGGCGGCAGTCCAGAGCCAACCAGTCCCTGTGGGACATCTTGGCGGCGGCGGAGGCCACGAAGCTTCTGGAGGTGGGGACGAAGAGAGGAAGCTCTGGCTGGTTGTTGAAGAAGCCGAGCACAGGTGGCATACCTCCGTGGAAGTGGCGGAAGCCGGCGTCGTGGACGAGGCCGCGCCAGTGCTTGGACACGAAGGAGGCGCGGAAGAGGTAGACAGGCTCCGGCGGAAGGCGCGGGAGGATCTCCAGGAGGACGTCGTCCGGGAGAATTGGAAGCGGCGGCGGCGTTGGGCGGTCGCCAGCGAACTCCATGGGGTTTTGGTGTCGAGGGTTTTGGTTTGGTTTCTTATTGCGTGCAACGCAAAGTATCCTCAAATTGACACGTTTTTTTTTTGCGAGTACAAATTGACACGAATTTCTCACTTTCCCCAGCGTTACAAAGGTCACGTAAAAAAAGGTCCCCAAGCTATATCTAGGTTACGTTATTTTAGTTACAGTTTCATTTTTTTATGATTTGTGTAAGTTTTTTTGTTGATAATTTCTTTTCTTTTTTCCGTTTATGTTGATATTTCACACGGCTGCATGACCCGTGCCCTTACCAGCATCAAGTGCTTCGCAAGTACTGTACCAAAAATATCGCGTTTAGTGGGTCCACCGAAAGAGAGAAATTTTCTTGAGGGCGATCACGTGAAAGCTAGGATTTTTCCTCTCAGGGGTGGTGTTCTCTGGCGGCGGGGTTGGATCTCGACAGAGGGATCTTGTCTCTGACGGTCGGGTGGTGTGCTCTCTTTCCTCTGCATCGCGGAGGTTTTTTTTAATAGGAAACAACGCTTTATTAATTAAACACCATGTGTAAATCAAACGGGGATGTGTTAAATGGCACATGCCTTTTACAAGAATCTCTATGCCTCACAGGGTTCAAACAATCGAGAAGAAATGTTGTCTCTTGTTGCACCTGCGGTCAAGAAAGATATGAATACCGCGCTAATAGCGGCACTGACCGACTGTGAAAATGAATGGGCATTATTTCAAATGGGCCCGGCTAAGGCCCCGGGGCCGGATGGGCTCCTGACACTGTTCTACCAACGTCACCGGACGGATTTGATGGCTCATGTATGTCGTGTTGTTAGGGATTTATCTCGAGTGTGGCTCTTCTAGATGATTCCAATGACACGGTCTTGGTGCTTATCCCCAAAGTAAACACACCAGAGTTACTAACACAATTCTATCCCATAAGCTTGTGTAATGTTTTATACAAAATTGCAGAAAAGGTGGTGGCGAATATACTCAAAGGCTGCCTCCCAATTCTCATACCAGAAGAGCAAAGCGCTTTTGTCCCAGAAAAACTTATTACTAATAATGTGTTTATTCCATATGAATCCTACCTTCCATCGGAAAAAGGAGGTGGAAGAAACCTCTTTGTGCTGTGAAGTTTCACATGTGAAAGCGTACGATAGGTTGGAATGGGATTTTTTGCAATAGATGATGTTGAGAATGAGCTTTGCTCCGAGCTGGGTTGCGATGATCATGCGGTGTATTAAGCTGAGTTTGGTTTTCTGTGAAGTTGAATGGTGTGTTGTCGGACTTGTTCTTACCGTCGAGGGGTTTGTGACAGGGTGATCCTCTCTCTCCATACCTGTTGTTATTCTGAGTGGAGGGGTTTTCATCTTTACTATACAAAGCACAGGCTGATGTGCTGTTAGCTGGTGTAAGTTTTGGGAGAAACGGTCCAACAATTATTCACCTTCTTTTCGCCACAAACAACATAGTGTTTATGGAGCAAGCAATGAAAGCACGGTAGCCCTAAAGGGAGTGATGCAGTAGTATGAGATGAGCTCGGGGAAGAAGGTTAACTTCCAAAAAATCTTCAATCTTCTTTGGTAAAGGCTACAGTAATGATTCCCACGATAGATCTAAAAAAATGATTCCCACGATGAGTTCAAGGGGTACTCGGTAATTCATGTGAGGCTTTATCTGAGAAGTACCTAGGCCTCCCCACTGTGGTTGGTCGTTCTAATAACGGGGCGTTCAAAAATCTTAAAGATCGATCTAGAGGAAATGTCTCGGGTTGGAACAGACAAGGGCTTTCAAAGGCGGGTAAGGAGGTATTAGTGAAATCTGTTCCGCATGCTGTCTCCACCTTTGCCATGGGCTGTTTTCAACTCTCCAATAGGCAATGTAGTAGATTAACATAAAAATCGTCAAGGTTTTAGTGGGGTTATGCAGATAGGAAGCGCAAAGTCCACTAGATTAGTTGGGATCGTATGTGCGCTGGCAAGCGAGTTGGGGGCATGGGCTTCTGGAAATATCAAGGGTTTAACCAAGTCTTGCTCGCCAAACAGGCATGGAGAGTGGTCACGAATCCTGACTCGGTTGTGTTCCAGAGTCTTAAGATGATGTTACTTCAAGGATGGTGACTTTATGAATGCCAAGTGTCTGAATTGGGGCTCCTTTACAAGGACCAAAGTTTGCACCACCCCTAGCGGATGTGAGGAACCACTGGGATCTTTTTTTAGAGGAAAGAACCACCGGGATCTTCAGGTGAGGTTGCTGAATTGGTTCAGTACTATTGATGAAAAAGGAGTTGGCTGTAGGTATGATGCTGCTCACACAATTGTGGTACACACGTAATGAAGCCAGGAATGTCGATTGTATCGAGAATCTGGAGATCACTGCTCGTAGAACCCTCTTTCTTGGCCACAAGTGGGCTGCGAGTAAGTCACCTCCGAGGTCCTCCCATGCGAGCCTGATAGAGAAATGGTCCTCCCCAACGGCAGGGTGGCTAAAGGAGAATACTAATGGAACGAAGCATTCGGCAGTTCTTACGGTGGAGGCGGGTGTGGTCGTTCGCGATCACTATGGTGGCTTCGTGGCAAGGGTGTGCCATTTTTTCCATGTTGTAAGTGATGCGGAGCGGGCGGAGCTCCTGGCATGTCGGCGAGTGGCGAACCTGGCCTAGGAAATAGGTTCAGAAAAGTTGATTCTACAGAGGAATGGTATGAAGTTTAGGTACCTCAACACACCAAGGCGTCGGCCTCTGTTGAGCAATGGTTACCGCCGGCCTCGGGCTGGGTGAAGGTAAACGTGGATGGCGCTTTTCATAAGGACTCTGGGAAAGGAGAGGGGGTGTGGTTTTCCGCGACCATGATAGACATTTCCGTGCTGGGGCGTGCCATTTTTTCGCTCTCTACTGGACCCTAAAGAAGTTGAGCTGATTAAGAGAGTTGCCAATCTACTGACTGAACTACACCTCTTTTCGAAATGGAGACTTAGCCCCGGTCTTTGCATCGGTAGATGCATGCGACCTTTATTAATTTATTAATTTATTAAAGTCAAAAGTTTACAAAGATTACATCATGGATCGCATAGGGTTGAGACATGTATCAACCATCTAAAGAAGAATGAAAACACGGAGTTGTTCTGCATCAACATGTTAACGTAAAATCAAAAAGCTTGTGATCGTGGAGATGGACAACGCTTGTGTGGTGTCAAAACTCAACAATGGTGAGATGGATCGCTCGGGTTATAGCTATCTGGTGGAGGCCATCAAAATGATTTTTCGTGGTGTTGATGAAGTGGTGATCAGGTGGGCATGGCGCACGGCAAATTCGGCTGCTCATGACTTAGCTAACGAAGGCTGTGATTTAGAGTTATGTAAAACTTGGTTTTCTGTGCCTCTTGATTGTATTATGAATGCTTTGGTCAAGGACTGAATAGTTGCGAGATGGATCAGGCGAATCATGGACCCCGGGTCGAGGAGATCAAGTTGCTTCTACGGGGTTTCGATGATCATGTGATCAAGCATGTGCGACACTTGTGTAATTGGTAGCGCATTTATTATTGAAGGATGGCTGCGAGAATAAAGTTTTGTAAAACCTGGTTCCAGGTTCCACTAGGTTATAATGTGAACTCTTTGGAGTATGACTCTTTCGATGTTTGAATAATATCACAATTTTGAATCTAAAAAAAGTGCTTCGCATGTCTGGACATGGAGAACGTCTCAAGGATATCCTTGCCGCATTATGTATATGTGAAAGCATTGTCATATGAAGCTAGAATTTTTCGTTTCCTAATGGGAATTTTACATCACCACATCAGTGTCATGCCGTCAATTTGACAAACTGCAGAGTTATACTTAACCAAACTTAGTGTCAACGCTAGACATACAAGTCATTTCAAGAATGCAAGAATACATGCCGGGTACCACATGTGGATGACCTAAGCTTATAATTATTTAAGGCGCAAATGGATCACTAAAGGCTAATCAAACTTGAAACGACTCTTCTAAGCAACAATAATTCACAAGATCGTGCACAATATTTTAGGAAACGCGGTTGCAATTGGTTAACACGTGCACAAATTTCCAAGGATAAGTATCTCGTGATTACTTCGTCACCTTTTCCAAGACAATGCCACATTTGGCAACCACCTCGAGTCCGGCATTTACGATATCACCAGGAACAAGATTATTGTGTGTCATGCCAACACACAGAAAACCTAGGTACCTGCAATTCCAAGCAATCTGATCAGCCGACACAATTTTGGGCCCCATTGGTAAGATGTTTTCTTGTCTTTGCAAAGGGATACTGCTACTATGTAGTAGGGATATTGATACTATATTGCAAAGGGATACTGAAGAAACAATGTACTGAAATGATAAACTGCATCATGGTAGCACATCAGGACAATGAAGTGCGAAGATCCACGATCAAGTGCTTCAAAGGTCCAAGAGAAAATTTCTCATAGGGTCTGGGCCATATAATTATGTAAGGGATGGAGGAACATAACCAGATTACGTTTAATTTTCAAGGTTCTTACTGTATCCAGCATAGCACTACAGCTACTTTACCACTATACAGAATACCAATCCTTTGCTTTATAACAAATCATTAACTCATACAATAAAAGAAAAGAAAAAATAGTACATCCTCCGATCCAAATTAATTGTCACAGATTTAGACAAAGTATTGCCTAAACCTTAGAAAACTAATTTGAATCAGAGATAGTAGTAAAATATTACACCACCTCTTCAACCAACGATGAGAGTTAGCAGATGTGATAGCACAATCTTCTCAACTGTTGGTCAATAGTTAAGCTTGATCATGTCATCCCTGAAGGGCAATTTTTTGATAAAGATTTATTTATCTATGAGAAAAGTTAGTCCATTAAAAAATTACAATTATGGGCAGAGAACTTACAAAATATTTTTTCTGTAAGTTAAGGAACAGTTAAGGAATCACAAGTAATAAAGATTAAAGTAATTTACGAAGAAACTGTATGCCATCTACCATCTACTACAAGGTATCTTATTCTTTTTTCTTTCTTTTTTTGTTGCTGGGGCGAGGGTATCATATTCCATAGTTTACTGGCAGGAAACAATTTTACTCTTCACAATTGTTTTGATGTGAGCCCGTTCGTTGTTCAAGTCCAACAAAAGAACAGAGCATATGCCTATATCCAGTTTTATGTGCATAATATTGTAGGGAATACTAGAACAAATGCATATGTCCTGCTCTGCTGAGCAAAGAATATTTAACAGGAAAATAAGATGCAAATATACTACCTTAAATCCCCACTGAACATGAAGCTTGAGAAGTTAGACAAGACACCGCACACATACTTAATCTATTAGCTTAAAACTGAAAGAAAAAGAGTTTTGCGTCAAATCGAGAATTGATGCATTATATTATGCACCACTAAAGAAAGCAGCACTACGGGAAAGAAGTTCTTTGCCGTGTGGTCAAACACACACGGCAAAGGGAACGTGGAACAGGGCAAAGGCTTTACCGTGTGTATACACACGGCAAAAGCCACACGGCAACGTTTGCCACGGCAAAGGCCCTTGCCGTGTGTTTTCTAAATAATACATGGCAAAGCCTTTGCCGTGTGTCTTACGCGTAGACACGGCACAGTAAAGCAACTTGACGCCTCCGTCCGTTTAACGGAGCCAGCGACCCTTTGCCGTGTTCCTTCTTTGCCGTGTGCTTTTTACGCTTTGCCGTGTGTCCTTTTGTTACCGTGTAGTGAGGCTTTGCCGTGTGCCTCAAAGGAGACACACACGACACAGTTGCACCCTTTGCCGTGTGCCTCTGGGAAGAAACACACGGCACGGTCTCCTTCTTTGCCGTGTGTCCGTGGGATACGCATCACGGCAACGCAGCCACCTTTGCCGTGTGTCTTTCCTGGAAGGCACACGGCAAAGGCCCTTCGAGCCAACCCAGAAGTGCACAGCCTGCTGCCACCTGTCGCCTTTGCCGTGTGTATACACACGGCAAAGTTACCATTTGGCACTTTGCCGTGTGTATACACACGGCAAAGGCCCTTTTATTTCTCTTTTTTATTTGTTTTTTCTACATCCCTGCATTTAAAACAACAGTTGATATATATGACATCAAATATATGATCCAAACAAGCAACTATGCTCCAAGCAAACATACACATGATCCAAACACTCATACACATCACAAACATATGATCCAAGCACTCATACACATCACATGATCCAAACATATGATCCAAGCAAATATATGATCCAAACCACATATCGACTCGATGGCCACCACATACACATCACATGTCCTTGATGCACTCGATGGCCACCACATATCCATATCCTACACGGTCGAAAGCAAAATAGTGAGATTCGCATGACAAATTGTATGGCTAAATTTTTACAAGTGTAGTAGTGGCAATGTAGCAACATAAAAATATACAACTTAGCAATAGCATACAAAACTAGTATTGATCAACTTTTAAGGCAAGTTGATGGAAATGACAATTACATGTGATTTTGACAAGTCTCATGGCAAGTTGATGAAAATGACAAGTAAATTTTGACAACTGTCATGGCAAGGCTAAATTTTCTACAAGTATCATGGCATGGCTAAATTTTCTACAAGTGTGATGGCATGGATAAATTTGACAAGTGTAGGAGAACTAACCGTGATGCACACATGATAGCCACAACCTCAAAGCCCTCCTACAAGGTCAAAAGCACAATCATGAGACTCTCCAAGTGTATCGAGTACCGATATCGAGTGATGCACAAGTTCAAGTGTAGGAGAACTAACCACGAGGACTCTGATCCAGCCTGCGGACGACTGACGGATTGATGACGGTGAAAGGCGACTGGTTGTTCGATCCACCGTCTGAACCAGCAGGCGGCGCCTGGTTGTTCGACCCAGCAGGCGGCATCAAATTAGCCATCTACACGATGGGAAATTGTGAGCATTAGACAATAAGAAAATATTGAAAATTACGAGCATTAGACAATAAAGACATGTGATCACTTACCCATGGGAAGGCGAAAGGAGGAGTAGGAAGAGACCCTGGTGGAGCAGTCATGAGCATTTGGTTTGCCATCCACTGCGTCATCTGTTGTTGCTGCTCCAGCATCGCCTGCTGCTGCCTAAGCTGCTGCTCCAGCTGTAGTTGCCGCTGCTCGGCTACCTCTCTGCTTGCCCTCTCAGCGGCCATCTCCTCCTACGTCGTGTAGCCGCGATATCATGAACATTGCAATGTAAAACATGTAGTAAACCAAAGATGACTGAGGAAGAAGAACATACCCGTAACTGGTCGACAGCTATAACCGAAGGCCGTGGACGGGTCTCTACGGCAGGCATGGAGCTCGTCCTGCCACGCCGGATCTGGCACATAGACGGAACGGTGCTAGGGTTGACGGACCCGTCAGCAATCCATAGGCGGCCATTCCTCTGGCCCTGTCCCGCCAGCACGGCAACCTCAGGATCGAAGGGGGCGGTGTCAGGGTTGGAATCTTCGCCGTGCACCTGCTTGTACTTCTCGTGGTACTTCGTACCCCGGATCTTTTCTCCCTCATTGGTCCACGGGGAGCCGTTCACAGGCTCGTCCAAGGTGCACATCTTCTTCCAAATGGCAAACATGGACGGCTCCACACCTGTCTTTACTTTCTGCAAATGAGAGGACAAAGATAAGTGAAGGGGGACTCCCTTGTGGAGTAAAGAATAACATGAAAAGCAAAAATAAAGAAAGCATTTGCTCACCTCTTTTTGCCTGACAAGGGCGAGGGGGGTGCTGCCTTGGCGGTGTGATCCACCCTTCATCTCCTCTCGCCGCTTCTTTGCGGCCTCGTGTCTCTTGAGGTACTCGGCGTGTGTCCACCACGCTACCATCGCCGTGTAGCACCTCGTGTCATTACCAACAAACTGAGGAGGGTTCTACATCCACAAGGTACAGGTATTAGTACAACATGAAATAGATGAAGGTCAAGAAATCAGTAAAACAGAAACACAACTACCTGCAGGTACTGCCATGGCTCGAAGAGCATGTCCCGGGCTTGACTCTTGTTCATCCAGATCTTACGATCGCCAAACCAGTTGCGGATAGAGTTCACGCGTGCCTCGTAGTGCATGTCTTGCACCTTCCTCTTGGCAAGCTCGTTCACGATCGCCACGCACTACGTTGAGTTGTCCCTGTGCATGTCGAAGTAATTCTACAAGTATGCACACAGGAAAAAGAGGAGTCAAAGCCACGAGTCAAAGCCGCGATGATTTAATTATGACAAGTGAAACAAACTTACCCAGAACAGAACTTGAATCTTCTCCGCCATGTGGTTGTACTTTTTAGTCGGATCCGGGGCATAGTGGTAATGCTTCCAAGTCCAAGCTACATCCTCCTGACCATTTGGGAGAGTGACAATCCCAGGAAAATACGCTCGAACCAGGGCTCCAAGGATGCTCGAGTAGCCACGATACGCCTTCATTCCATCCTCATATAGAAAGGAACTGCAAAATGAAAAATCATAATCAGTATGTGATAAAAATTCCAATATATGGCTAGCGGGTCAAATAATGTACCTCTTCCCAGCGGGTACGAGAACCTTATCCGCATAGGCATAAGGTAGATCGAGGAGTCTCGCAACCCCACGCCGATACGGAGCCTTGCTTTGTGGCGTAAGCCGCAGGTCCATGGCCGTGTACGCCTCAAGGTACGACGTCTCAACCTCCGGAGGATCCCAGCTCAAGGTCATGTCAAGCTCGTAGGGTAAAGACCCCAACCCCTCGTCCTCCGACTGCTGCGAGTGCTACGACTGCGCCTCATCATCCTCCTGGTCCTCCTCCTCCTGGTCCTGGTCCTCCTCCTAGTCCTGGTCCTCCTCCTCCGTGTCCTCCTCCTCCTCGTCCTGGTCCACCACGGCCAGGGGGACTAGGATTGCTCCCACGCCTCCCATGCCCCCAGCGCTGTGAAGTGCGCGGTGGAGGACTAGCACGCTCTCTCGAAGCCGATGTTGAAGTTTTCGAACCACCCTTTTTTGAACCACCACTCACAAGGTCAACCAAGCTTTTCAGCTTTTTTGTAACACCCTTTCCCCCCGGCATCTTTCAATCACCTGCAAAACAGAATAAAAAGAGTAGTTTATTAGTACACATTAATTAGATGAATAATAGTAAAAGCAACACCGATGAAAATAGATAAATATTAGAATGAAAAGCCACAATGAACATAATTAGATGAATAATAGTAAAAGCAACACCGATGAAAATAGATGAATATTAGTAAAAGCAACACCGATGAAAATAGATGAATATTAGTAAAAGCAACACCGATGAAAATAGATGAATATTAGTAAAAGCAACAACGATGAAAATCGATGGATATTAGTAAAAGCAACAAAATTTATTACATAGCATAGAGTTCTTACAAATACAACAGCTCGACAAATAGTACTACATAGATTAGTCTCATATTATTACTACTACATACATCAGAAGCCTGTGTCGGGATTACGAATTGGAAGACAGGTTTCATCATCGCTATCATTCTCGGGCCACCAATAATCATCCACGAAACCTGAAGGTGGTCCCTGTGGAGCGTTGACGTCATGGCCTGCACGGAACGCCTCGAGCAAACTCACATCTTGTTGGTTGTGAACCTCCTCAACTTCATCTTGCACAGTGTTTTCCTCCTCGGCTTCTTGGTCATCATCTACGACCATGTCACTATTGGCGGACAAGTTAATAGTGAATTGCCCGGGGAGCCCTTCTTCCTAATAAAACTCGCCATCATTTGTTGAAGGGTCTAGGCGGCGGTAATCATCCTTGTTTGGCAAGGGCGGCCTATTGCGTGTCGGTACCGTCATCACAACATCCCAGTCCTTTAGACGTTTTGTAGGGTTTTGGCATGGTTATGGAAGATAGAATACTTGGAAGGCCTGAGTAGCCAAAATATAGACATCATCTCCCGCATAAACGGAACTTCTCTTAACTTCGACCAGTCCAATTTCAGGATCCTGTTTCACCTGATGTGGGTCAAACCAATGGCATTTGAATACAACGGGATTTAGCCCTTTGCCAAAACCATAATTCAACTCATATATACCCTCGACTCTTCCATAATACTGGAGGCCATCTGAGCCTTCACAAAAGACCCCGCTATTTGTTGTCTTCCGGTTGGGCCGGATAGTTGTGTATTCATGGGTATGGAAGCGATACCCATTCACGTCATAAGCATTGAACATGTCGACTGAATTGTTAAAGCCCCTGGCAATATTTCTTTGCTCGGGTTGCATATCTTTGTCAGTATTTGCCTACAAGTTAGAACGAGAAGGTTAGCACGAGAAGTTTAGCACGAGAAGTTTAGCACAAGAAGTTGGATGGAATAGTACCAAACCACAGAACCAGCTGATGAAACCGAAACCACCACCCTTATCGAATAGATCCTGCTCCTCTTTCGGGTTAGGATCCCTAACTGGATTCTTCCAATATGCACGCTTGAACCGTCTATACCAATTTAAAAAGAAGAGTTAGGCACGAACATAGGAGCAACTGTTTGCGAAAATCTAAAGGGCGAGAACTTACTCGATGTACGGCTTCACTTCATCCATGGTGTTCAAGACATACGACTGGATCAACTCCCGCTCAGGTTTTTTCATTATGAACTTCTTCGTGCCACTTGATTTGCCACCAAGCCCTCTAAATATGCTAAGCTTGGGTACATCCTCAGGGTTGGCGGCATTGTAACGGGAGACTGGGTTGTGCTTTGTGGGAATGTTGGCATCATAGTGCTTGGTGGTGAAGTTTGCAACCTCCTCATTAAGGACTGACTCAGCTATGGATGCCTCGATCTTGCATTTATTGCCTGTTTTTGTACGAAGCCTCTGTGTTACTCTCTCAGGTGGATACTGCCAACGGGCCCACACAGGTCCCCCCTTCAAAGCCTCATCCGCGAGATGCAAGATCATATGTTGCATCGGATTGAAGAACCCTGGCGGAAGGAGCCTCTCTAGATCACAAAGCAACTCGGGTGCCTATTCATGTAGCTTTTCAACCACTTTACGGTCTAACTCCCTAGCACAAATCTGGCGAAAGAAAAAGCTCAACCTCGATAGCACTCGCCAAGTCTCCTCATCGACATAGCCTCGAATCATCACCGGCATTATTCGCTCAAGCCATACATGGTAGTCATGACTCTTGAGCCCTTGTACTCGCAACGTTTGCATGTTCGCACCCCTCATCTAGTTCGCACCCCTCATCCAGTTTGCATTATGGTGCTCCAAAGGGCCTCGCCGATATTCTTTTCGGTGTGCATTACATCAATGTTATGTGGGAGCTCGAGATCCTCAAAGTAAGGTAGCTTCCATAAGCATGGAATGTGGGTCCACTGGTGCGTGTCCCCATATCCCACGAAACCATTCCCATCAGGCTTAGGCTGGAGAGCTTCTAACTCAGCATTGATTTCCTTTCCCGTCTTCAGACGTGGCTTTAGATCATGGACAACACGACCTTTCTTGAACCTCTTTTTATCATTCCTGTATGGATGATTCCGCTCAAGGAACTTTCGATGTTCATCAAAGCAGGAATACTTGCCTCCCTTCGACAGCCAGAAGAAAGTCTGATCCTGCATGCACACTTGGCAAGGCCACTTCCCATGCGTACACCAGCCGCAGAACAACGCACGTGCTGGTAGGTCATGCAGGGAGGTGTGGTACCAGACATACATATCAAAGTGCTCCTTTTTTGCGGCGTCATATGTTCGGATCCCGCGACCTTCCCAGCCACAAAACAAGTCATCCACCAGCGGTTCTAGATACACATTCATGTTCTTACCAGGGTATTTCGGTCCGGGGATTATCATCGACACAAACATGTTCTCTGATCTCATGCAGACGCCAGGGGGGAGGTTCAGGGGAATAACAAACACTGGCCAACAGCTGTATACTGTAGCCGACATACCATATGGATTGAATCCATCGGTTGATATGGTAACTGCTACGCTCCTCTTGTCACCGGCTTTCTCAGGATATTTCTTGACAAAGTTCTTCCATGCACTACCATCCGACAGATGTATCATCTTGTCGGTGTATCTATTACCTTCTACTTCCCATTGCATCTGCTGGGCAGTATCCTCGGTCATGAAGAGTCGTTGGATCCTCGGTAGCACTGGAAGATACCGGAGGATGTTTTGGGCAACCCCGATCTGCCTCTTCTGACCATCACCATTGGGATCGACCTCAAAGTACCTAGAGGATTTGCAGTGGATACAATAATTTGTATTAGCATGCTCCTTTCTGAATAGCATGCATCCCTTCGCACAAGCACGTATCGGCTCATATGACATCTTAAGGTCACGGAGGAGTTTGGTTGAATAGTAGAAGTTCTCCGGCAAGAGGTGCCCTTTTGGCAGAATGCTGCCAACAACGGCCAGCAAATCATCGAAGTTATCTCTGGTCAAGTTCCTGTGGCTCTTGAAGGCCAAAAGGCGAGCGATGGCGTCCAGTTGGCTAACATCTGTATCTGCATGAAGGGGTCTCTGCGAGGCGAACAAAGTCTCGTAGTACTTTGCCGTGTTTTCCTCCGGCCCCTCACTTGTCTCCGCCTCCTGAGGTGTCTCCGCCTCCTGAGGTGTCTCCGCCTCTACATGAGGGCTTTCAGGCGCATTAGCATTCACAAAGTTGTCTATGCACCTATCAAAACCAGCATCAAATTCCCCCCTTGGCTGACTTTGCTGCTGACTCTGCCGTGACTCCCTCCTAGCACGTTTCACTAACTTTTCACCACGGAAAGTCCAAGTCTTGTAGGAAGGTGTGAACCCATAATTGACCTGGTGCCTACTAACATCATCCTTCGAATGTGTATTCAGGTTCTTGCATCTTGTACAGGGGCAGAAAATTTTTCTGGGTCTGGTGGGGACAGCAAACGCCCGGTTCACGAAGTCCTCGGCCTTTTCTTTCCATTCCATGGTAAAGTCCCACTTACTGACATAGCCCTCATACATCCAGTCACGATTCTCCATCCTCTAATCAGTACGAAACCAGACATATACAATGCTTTTAATTAATCATGCCATTAAATAAATCCGGTATTATTTCGTTTAATTTTAGCAAATATAGATTTTCCGGCATGCATATATCCACCTATCTCTCTAATGGGTAAAGAGGGTCCTAGCAACCGCCGGATCCGTAGATTGAGTACGTTCTCCCTGTTCTACCCCGATCTGAGATAGAATTTCGGCAGCACCTCCCCGCTGCTCTCCCGATACACGTCTCGACAAAAAGCCGAGAGGAATGTGCATCCAGAGAACAACGGGGAGGCGTTGCCGAAATTCTGTCTCAGATCGAGGTAGAGCAGGGAAAACGTACCCAACTACGCATCCGCCGGCTGTCCCGATAAATGCCGTAAGAGTTACACGGTTAATAATATGCGAGATCACTAATGCATATTTATCCGTGTAACCCTTACGGCCGGGAAGAGGCGCCTAGGTAACACGATATACTTGGTGATCTAGACACGAAAATAACCCTTGGGTACAGGAGAGGAGAACAGATTTTTACCTTCGAAGCGTGATCAATAGGTGAAGAAGATCAGCGATCCTCTCGCAAAATGCCGTACGCGATCGACAACCCCACCCTCAAACTCAACACATATCCTGCACGAACGATAATAATTACTAATATACACATGTATTCATATATTCAATATACAAGCAAACAAATTATACACAAGTATTCATATATGCCAATATACAAGCAAAAAATATACACATCTATATCTAATAAGAAAGGAAGGAGCCTAATAATAAAGGCACCCTGGGCCTCTTGAGCTCCAACCACCCATTTGGTCGTATAAGAAGAGAATCGATTTTAACCTCTACATGTCCTATTGCCATCTAATACATGTGTGTCTGTTGCCTAGGCATCTGAAAAGATTTTACATATTCAAGGCGGCTTTATAAGTTGAACACTAGAAGATATACCATACATTTTCTCCTATTGTACAAATTCTCAAACAAACACATTAAGTTTTTCAGATCAATCTAGGTATAGCATATGATAAACATAGTGTATACACATATGCCCGTGCTACGTTGGCTACAACTTATTTACTACAATACACATACATATATACATATATTTAGGGGGAAAAATACATACCG
Source organism: Avena eriantha (assembly GCA_910589775.1). Taxonomy (NCBI): domain Eukaryota; kingdom Viridiplantae; phylum Streptophyta; class Magnoliopsida; order Poales; family Poaceae; genus Avena; species Avena eriantha. Next base: position 539,881,473 of record OU342745.1, read on the forward strand.
ATGGTGGGGGAGGGAGCTGTCAGTAGGGGAGGGGGCTGTAGGGTCGGGGGGCACCGTGGAGGAGCCGACGATGTGGGCGGGGGTGGGGCAGGGCCGTGGTGGGAGGGGCTGGCGGTGGCGTAGGCCGGGGTGGAGGCGGGGGCACGGGCAGGGGTGGGTGAGGGCAGGGGCTGGCGGCGGCGTAGGCCGGGGTGGAGGCGGGGACGGGGTGGAGGCGGGGAGGGCAGGGGCTGGCGGGGGACAGCCGGGGTGGAGGCGGCCGGGGATGGGGTCAGGATGCAGCGGCGGCCTTGCGAGCTATGAGCGAAGAGAGCGAGCAGCGAAGCGATAGGGCAAGCCACGGGCCCGCGGGGCCAATTATCGGGGCACCCGCCTTTGCCGTGTGCCGAGCCGAAAGGAACACGGCAAAGATCCTTTGCCGTGTACCAAAAGGAGACACACGGCAAAGGAGACCTTTGCCGTATACCAAAACAGACACATGGCAAACGACCCCTTTGCCGTGTGTTTTCAACTTTGCCGTGTGCCTTGTGGTTTTTTCATTTTCTTTCCTTTTTTCCTTTCAATTGTATTTATTTTAAGTTTTTAGTGTACTTTTTCTTAGTGTGACCCTAGCACAAAACAAGAGAGAGCTACACCGGTCTACCCTTGTCAGAAGAAAGTCTAGGGGGTAGACGATCCGAGGCCCGCGGATCAGGGTTCCGCAGGAAGAAGCGCTTCGGGGCATCGGAACACATCCAAACCATGCATGTGACCCAAGCATGTGTAATGAAGTGTGGTGGCATGCTCAAAACTCCTAAACCTGGTTCCCAAGTGTGACCCCCTTTGCAGACATGCGATGTCCACTAAAAACAAAGTGTCTGCAATCTGACTATCAGGGGGAAACTCCCCGTTTCGGTGAAACCGGGGTAGATCTTGTCACAACATGTTCCCAAACATGGTTTTGCATCATCAGATGACCTAACCAAGCCTAAAACAAGTGAGTCCTACACCGGGCTACCCCTGTCAGAAGAAAGTCTAGGGGGGTAGACGATCCGAGGCCCGCGGATCAGGGTTCCGCAGGAAGAAGCACTTCGGGGCATCAGAACACATCCAAACCATGCATGTGACCCAAGCATGTGTAATGAAGTGTGGTGCCATGCTCAAAACTCCTAAACCTGGTTCCCAAGTGTGACCCCCTTCGCAGACATGCGATGTCCCCTAAAAACAAAGTGTCTGCAATCTGACAATTAGGGGGAAACTCCCCGTTTCGGTGAAACCGGGGTAGATCTTGTCACAACATGTTCCCAAACATGGTTTTGCATCACCAAATGACCTAACCAAGCCTAAAACAAGCGAGTCCTACACCGGGCTACCCCTGTCAGAAGAAAGTCTAGGGGGTAGACGACCCGAGGCCCGCGGATCAGGATTTCGCAGGAAGAAGCGCTTCGGGGCATCGAAACACATCCAAACCATGCATGTGACCCAAGCATGTGTAATGAAGTGTGGTGGCATGCTCAAAACTCCTAAACCTGGTTCCCAAGTGTGACCCCCTTCGCAGACATGCGATGTCCCCTAAAAACAAAGTGTCTGCAATCTGACAATTAGGGGGAAACTCCCCGTTTCGGTGAAACCGGGGTAGATCTTGTCACAACATGTTCCCAAACATGGTTTTGCATCACCAAATGACCTAACCAAGCCTAAAACAAGCGAGTCCTACACCGGGCTACCCCTGTCAGAAGAAAGTCTAGGGGGTAGACGACCCGAGGCCCGCGGATCAGGATTTCGCAGGAAGAAGCGCTTCGGGGCATCGAAACACATCCAAACCATCCATGTGACCCAAGCATGTGTAATGAAGTGTGGTGGCATGCTCAAAACTCCTAAACCTGGTTCCCAAGTATGACCCCCTTCGCAGACATGCGATGACCCCTAAAAACAAAGTGTCTGCAATCTGACAATTAGGGGGAAACTCCCCATTTCGGTGAAACCGGGGTAGATCTTGTCACAACATGTTCCCAAACATGGTTTTGCATCATCAGATGACCTAACCAAGCCTAAAACAAGTGAGTCCTAACACCGGGCTACCCCTGTGCAGAAGAAAGTCTAGGGGGTAGACGACCCGAGGCCCGCGGATCAGGGTTCGCAGGAAGAAGCGCTTCGGGGCATCGGAACACATCCAAACCATGCATGTGACCCAAGCATGTGTAATGAAGTGTGGTGGCATGCTCAAACCTCCTAAACCTGGTTCCCAAGTGTGACCCCCTTCGCAGACATGCGATGTCCCCTAAAAACAAAGTGTCTGCAAGTCTGACTATTACGGGGGAAACTCCCCGTTTCGGTGAAACCGGGGTAGATCTTGTCACAACATGTTCCCAAACATGGTTTTGCATCATCACATGACCTAACCAAGCCTAAAACAAGTGAGTCCTACACCGGGCTACCCCTGTCAGAAGAAAGTCTAGGGGGCTAGACGATCCGAGGCCCGCGGATCAGGGTTCCGCAGGAAGAAGCGCTTCGGGGCATCGGAACACATCCAAACCATGCATGTGACCCAAGCATGTGTAATGAAGTGTGGTGGCATGCTCAAAACTCCTAAACCTGGTTCCCAAGTGTGACCCCCTTCGCAGACATGCGATGTCCCCTAAAACAAAGTGTCTGCAATCTGACTATTAGGGGGAAACTCCCCGTTTCGGTGAAACCGGGGTAGATCTTGTCACAACATGTTCCCAAACATGGTTTTGCATCATCACATGACCTAACCAAGCCTAAAACAAGTGAGTCCTACACCGGGCTACCCCTGTCAGAAGAAAGTCTAGGGGGTAGACGACCCGAGGCCCGCGGATCAGGGTTCCGCAGGAAGAAGCGCTTCGGGGCATCGGAACACATCCAAACCATGCATGTGACCCAAGCATGTGTAATGAAGTGTGGTGGCATGCTCAAAACTCCTAAACCTGGTTCCCAAGTGTGACCCCCTTCGCAGACATGCGATGTCCCCTAAAAACAAAGTGTCTGCAATCTGACTATTAGGGGGAAACTCCCCGTTTCGGTGAAACCGGGGTAGATCTTGTCACAACATGTTCCCAAACATGGTTTTGCATCATCACATGACCTAACCAAGCCTAAAACAAGTGAGTCCTACACCGGGCTACCCCTGTCAGAAGAAAGTCTAGGGGGGTAGACGATCCGAGGCCCGCGGATCAGGGTTCCGCAGGAAGAAGCGCTTCGGGGCATCGGAACACATCCAAACCATGCATGTGACCCAAGCATGTGTAATGAAGTGTGGTGGCATGCTCAAAACTCCTAAACCTGGTTCCCAAGTGTGACCCCCTTCGCAGACATGCGATGTCCCCTAAAAACAAAGTGTCTGCAATCTGACTATTAGGGGGAAACTCCCCGTTTCGGTGAAACCGGGGTAGATCTTGTCACAACATGTTCCCAAACATGGTTTTGCATCATCACATGACCTAACCAAGCCTAAAACAAGTGAGTCCTACACCGGTCTACCCCTGTCAGAAGAAAGTCTAGGGGGGTAGACGATCCGAGGCCCGCGGATCAGGGTTCCGCAGGAAGAAGCGCTTCGGGGCATCGGAACACATCCAAACCATGCATGTGACCCAAGCATGTGTAATGAAGTGTGGTGGCATGCTCAAAACTCCTAAACCTGGTTCCCAAGTGTGACCCCCTTCGCAGACATGCGATGTCCCCTAAAAACAAAGTGTCTGCAATCTGACTATTAGGGGGAAACTCCCCGTTTCGGTGAAACCGGGGTAGATCTTGTCACAACATGTTCCCAAACATGGTTTTGCATCATCACATGACCTAACCAAGCCTAAAACAAGTGAGTCCTACACCGGTCTACCCCTGTCAGAAGAAAGTCTAGGGGGGTAGACGATCCGAGGCCCGCGGATCAGGGTTCCGCAGGAAGAAGCGCTTCGGGGCATCGGAACACATCCAAACCATGCATGTGACCCAAGCATGTGTAATGAAGTGTGGTGGCATGCTCAAAACTCCTAAACCTGGTTCCCAAGTGTGACCCCCTTCGCAGACATGCGATGTCCCCTAAAAACAAAGTGTCTGCAATCTGACTATTAGGGGGAAACTCCCCGTTTCGGTGAAACCGGGGTAGATCTTGTCACAACATGTTCCCAAACATGGTTTTGCATCATCACATGACCTAACCAAGCCTAAAACAAGTGAGTCCTACACCGGGCTACCCCTGTCAGAAGAAAGTCTAGGGGGGTAGACGACCCGAGGCCCGCGGATCAGGGTTCCGCAGGAAGAAGCGCTTCGGGGCATCGGAACACATCCAAACCATGCATGTGACCCAAGCATGTGTAATGAAGTGTGGTGGCATGCTCAAAACTCCTAAACCTGGTTCCCAAGTGTGACCCCCTTCGCAGACATGCGATGTCCCCTAAAAACAAAGTGTCTGCAATCTGACTATTAGGGGGAAACTCCCCGTTTCGGTGAAACCGGGGTAGATCTTGTCACAACATGTTCCCAAACATGGTTTTGCATCATCACATGACCTAACCAAGCCTAAAACAAGTGAGTCCTACACCGGGCTACCCCTGTCAGAAGAAAGTCTAGGGGGGTAGACGATCCGAGGCCCGCGGATCAGGGTTCCGCAGGAAGAAGCGCTTCGGGGCATCGGAACACATCCAAACCATGCATGTGACCCAAGCATGTGTAATGAAGTGTGGTGGCATGCTCAAAACTCCTAAACCTGGTTCCCAAGTGTGACCCCCTTCGCAGACATGCGATGTCCCCTAAAAACAAAGTGTCTGCAATCTGACTATTAGGGGGAAACTCCCCGTTTCGGTGAAACCGGGGTAGATCTTGTCACAACATGTTCCCAAACATGGTTTTGCATCATCACATGACCTAACCAAGCCTAAAACAAGTGAGTCCTACACCGGTCTACCCCTGTCAGAAGAAAGTCTAGGGGGGTAGACGATCCGAGGCCCGCGGATCAGGGTTCCGCAGGAAGAAGCGCTTCGGGGCATCGGAACACATCCAAACCATGCATGTGACCCAAGCATGTGTAATGAAGTGTGGTGGCATGCTCAAAACTCCTAAACCTGGTTCCCAAGTGTGACCCCCTTCGCAGACATGCGATGTCCCCTAAAAACAAAGTGTCTGCAATCTGACTATTAGGGGGAAACTCCCCGTTTCGGTGAAACCGGGGTAGATCTTGTCACAACATGTTCCCAAACATGGTTTTGCATCATCACATGACCTAACCAAGCCTAAAACAAGTGAGTCCTACACCGGGCTACCCCTGTCAGAAGAAAGTCTAGGGGGGTAGACGACCCGAGGCCCGCGGATCAGGGTTCCGCAGGAAGAAGCGCTTCGGGGCATCGGAACACATCCAAACCATGCATGTGACCCAAGCATGTGTAATGAAGTGTGGTGGCATGCTCAAAACTCCTAAACCTGGTTCCCAAGTGTGACCCCCTTCGCAGACATGCGATGTCCCCTAAAAACAAAGTGTCTGCAATCTGACTATTAGGGGGAAACTCCCCGTTTCGGTGAAACCGGGGTAGATCTTGTCACAACATGTTCCCAAACATGGTTTTGCATCATCACATGACCTAACCAAGCCTAAAACAAGTGAGTCCTACACCGGGCTACCCCTGTCAGAAGAAAGTCTAGGGGGGTAGACGATCCGAGGCCCGCGGATCAGGGTTCCGCAGGAAGAAGCGCTTCGGGGCATCGGAACACATCCAAACCATGCATGTGACCCAAGCATGTGTAATGAAGTGTGGTGGCATGCTCAAAACTCCTAAACCTGGTTCCCAAGTGTGACCCCCTTCGCAGACATGCGATGTCCCCTAAAAACAAAGTGTCTGCAATCTGACTATTAGGGGGAAACTCCCCGTTTCGGTGAAACCGGGGTAGATCTTGTCACAACATGTTCCCAAACATGGTTTTGCATCATCACATGACCTAACCAAGCCTAAAACAAGTGAGTCCTACACCGGGCTACCCCTGTCAGAAGAAAGTCTAGGGGGGTAGACGATCCGAGGCCCGCGGATCAGGGTTCCGCAGGAAGAAGCGCTTCGGGGCATCGGAACACATCCAAACCATGCATGTGACCCAAGCATGTGTAATGAAGTGTGGTGGCATGCTCAAAACTCCTAAACCTGGTTCCCAAGTGTGACCCCCTTCGCAGACATGCGATGTCCCCTAAAAACAAAGTGTCTGCAATCTGACTATTAGGGGGAAACTCCCCGTTTCGGTGAAACCGGGGTAGATCTTGTCACAACATGTTCCCAAACATGGTTTTGCATCATCACATGACCTAACCAAGCCTAAAACAAGTGAGTCCTACACCGGGCTACCCCTGTCAGAAGAAAGTCTAGGGGGGTAGACGACCCGAGGCCCGCGGATCAGGGTTCCGCAGGAAGAAGCGCTTCGGGGCATCGGAACACATCCAAACCATGCATGTGACCCAAGCATGTGTAATGAAGTGTGGTGGCATGCTCAAAACTCCTAAACCTGGTTCCCAAGTGTGACCCCCTTCGCAGACATGCGATGTCCCCTAAAAACAAAGTGTCTGCAATCTGACTATTAGGGGGAAACTCCCCGTTTCGGTGAAACCGGGGTAGATCTTGTCACAACATGTTCCCAAACATGGTTTTGCATCATCACATGACCTAACCAAGCCTAAAACAAGTGAGTCCTACACCGGGCTACCCCTGTCAGAAGAAAGTCTAGGGGGGTAGACGACCCGAGGCCCGCGGATCAGGGTTCCGCAGGAAGAAGCGCTTCGGGGCATCGGAACACATCCAAACCATGCATGTGACCCAAGCATGTGTAATGAAGTGTGGTGGCATGCTCAAAACTCCTAAACCTGGTTCCCAAGTGTGACCCCCTTCGCAGACATGCGATGTCCCCTAAAAACAAAGTGTCTGCAATCTGACTATTAGGGGGAAACTCCCCGTTTCGGTGAAACCGGGGTAGATCTTGTCACAACATGTTCCCAAACATGGTTTTGCATCATCACATGACCTAACCAAGCCTAAAACAAGTGAGTCCTACACCGGGCTACCCCTGTCAGAAGAAAGTCTAGGGGGGTAGACGATCCCGAGGCCCGCGGATCAGGGTTCCGCAGGAAGAAGCGCTTCGGGGCATCGGAACACATCCAAACCATGCATGTGACCCAAGCATGTGTAATGAAGTGTGGTGGCATGCTCAAAACTCCTAAACCTGGTTCCCAAGTGTGACCCCCTTCGCAGACATGCGATGTCCCCTAAAAACAAAGTGTCTGCAATCTGACTATTAGGGGGAAACTCCCCGTTTCGGTGAAACCGGGGTAGATCTTGTCACAACATGTTCCCAAACATGGTTTTGCATCATCACATGACCTAACCAAGCCTAAAACAAGTGAGTCCTACACCGGGCTACCCCTGTCAGAAGAAAGTCTAGGGGGGTAGACGATCCGAGGCCCGCGGATCAGGGTTCCGCAGGAAGAAGCGCTTCGGGGCATCGGAACACATCCAAACCATGCATGTGACCCAAGCATGTGTAATGAAGTGTGGTGGCATGCTCAAAACTCCTAAACCTGGTTCCCAAGTGTGACCCCCTTCGCAGACATGCGATGTCCCCTAAAAACAAAGTGTCTGCAATCTGACTATTAGGGGGAAACTCCCCGTTTCGGTGAAACCGGGGTAGATCTTGTCACAACATGTTCCCAAACATGGTTTTGCATCATCACATGACCTAACCAAGCCTAAAACAAGTGAGTCCTACACCGGGCTACCCCTGTCAGAAGAAAGTCTAGGGGGGTAGACGACCCGAGGCCCGCGGATCAGGGTTCCGCAGGAAGAAGCGCTTCGGGGCATCGGAACACATCCAAACCATGCATGTGACCCAAGCATGTGTAATGAAGTGTGGTGGCATGCTCAAAACTCCTAAACCTGGTTCCCAAGTGTGACCCCCTTCGCAGACATGCGATGTCCCCTAAAAACAAAGTGTCTGCAATCTGACTATTAGGGGGAAACTCCCCGTTTCGGTGAAACCGGGGTAGATCTTGTCACAACATGTTCCCAAACATGGTTTTGCATCATCACATGACCTAACCAAGCCTAAAACAAGTGAGTCCTACACCGGGCTACCCCTGTCAGAAGAAAGTCTAGGGGGGTAGACGATCCGAGGCCCGCGGATCAGGGTTCCGCAGGAAGAAGCGCTTCGGGGCATCGGAACACATCCAAACCATGCATGTGACCCAAGCATGTGTAATGAAGTGTGGTGGCATGCTCAAAACTCCTAAACCTGGTTCCCAAGTGTGACCCCCTTCGCAGACATGCGATGTCCCCTAAAAACAAAGTGTCTGCAATCTGACTATTAGGGGGAAACTCCCCGTTTCGGTGAAACCGGGGTAGATCTTGTCACAACATGTTCCCAAACATGGTTTTGCATCATCACATGACCTAACCAAGCCTAAAACAAGTGAGTCCTACACCGGGCTACCCCTGTCAGAAGAAAGTCTAGGGGGGTAGACGATCCGAGGCCCGCGGATCAGGGTTCCGCAGGAAGAAGCGCTTCGGGGCATCGGAACACATCCAAACCATGCATGTGACCCAAGCATGTGTAATGAAGTGTGGTGGCATGCTCAAAACTCCTAAACCTGGTTCCCAAGTGTGACCCCCTTCGCAGACATGCGATGTCCCCTAAAAACAAAGTGTCTGCAATCTGACTATTAGGGGGAAACTCCCCGTTTCGGTGAAACCGGGGTAGATCTTGTCACAACATGTTCCCAAACATGGTTTTGCATCATCACATGACCTAACCAAGCCTAAAACAAGTGAGTCCTACACCGGGCTACCCCTGTCAGAAGAAAGTCTAGGGGGGTAGACGATCCGAGGCCCGCGGATCAGGGTTCCGCAGGAAGAAGCGCTTCGGGGCATCGGAACACATCCAAACCATGCATGTGACCCAAGCATGTGTAATGAAGTGTGGTGGCATGCTCAAAACTCCTAAACCTGGTTCCCAAGTGTGACCCCCTTCGCAGACATGCGATGTCCCCTAAAAACAAAGTGTCTGCAATCTGACTATTAGGGGGAAACTCCCCGTTTCGGTGAAACCGGGGTAGATCTTGTCACAACATGTTCCCAAACATGGTTTTGCATCATCACATGACCTAACCAAGCCTAAAACAAGTGAGTCCTACACCGGGCTACCCCTGTCAGAAGAAAGTCTAGGGGGGTAGACGATCCGAGGCCCGCGGATCAGGGTTCCGCAGGAAGAAGCGCTTCGGGGCATCGGAACACATCCAAACCATGCATGTGACCCAAGCATGTGTAATGAAGTGTGGTGGCATGCTCAAAACTCCTAAACCTGGTTCCCAAGTGTGACCCCCTTCGCAGACATGCGATGTCCCCTAAAAACAAAGTGTCTGCAATCTGACTATTAGGGGGAAACTCCCCGTTTCGGTGAAACCGGGGTAGATCTTGTCACAACATGTTCCCAAACATGGTTTTGCATCATCACATGACCTAACCAAGCCTAAAACAAGTGAGTCCTACACCGGGCTACCCCTGTCAGAAGAAAGTCTAGGGGGGTAGACGACCCGAGGCCCGCGGATCAGGGTTCCGCAGGAAGAAGCGCTTCGGGGCATCGGAACACATCCAAACCATGCATGTGACCCAAGCATGTGTAATGAAGTGTGGTGGCATGCTCAAAACTCCTAAACCTGGTTCCCAAGTGTGACCCCCTTCGCTAGACATGCGATGTCCCCTAAAAACAAAGTGTCTGCAATCTGACTATTAGGGGGAAACTCCCCGTTTCGGTGAAACCGGGGTAGATCTTGTCACAACATGTTCCCAAACATGGTTTTGCATCATCACATGACCTAACCAAGCCTAAAACAAGTGAGTCCTACACCGGGCTACCCCTGTCAGAAGAAAGTCTAGGGGGGTAGACGATCCGAGGCCCGCGGATCAGGGTTCCGCAGGAAGAAGCGCTTCGGGGCATCGGAACACATCCAAACCATGCATGTGACCCAAGCATGTGTAATGAAGTGTGGTGGCATGCTCAAAACTCTAAACCTGGTTCCCAAGTGTGGACCCCCTTCGCAGACATGCGATGTCCCTAAAAACAAAGTGTCTGCAATCTGACTATTAGGGGGGAAAATCCCCGTTTCGGTGAAACCGGGGTAGATCTTGTCACAACATGTTCCCAAACATGGTTTTGCATCATCACATGACCTAACCAAGCCCTAAAACAAGTGAGTCCTACACCTGGTCTACCCCTGTCAGAAGAAAGTCTAGGGGGGTAGACGATCCGAGGCCCGCGGATCAGGGTTCCGCAGAAGGAAGAAGCGCTTCGGGGCATCGGAACACATCCAAACATGCATGTGACCCAAGAATGTGTAATGAAGTGTGGTGCATGCTCAAACTCCTAAACCTGGTTCCCAAGTGTGAACCCCTTCGCAGACATGCGATGTCCCCTAAAAACAAAGTGTCTGCAATCTGACTATTAGGGGGAAACTCCCCGTTTCGGTGAAACCGGGGTAGATCTTGTCACAACAAGTTTCCCAAACATGGTTGTGCTATCTCACATGACCTAACAAGCCTAAAACAAGTGAGTCCTACACCGGTCTACCCCTGTCAGAAGAAGTCTAGGGGGGTAGACGATCCGAGGCCCGC